>JAPYYW010000225.1:71652-94286 GCA_030522545.1 Cremastinae sp. A BG-2022a | reverse complement strand
ATTTCTCATAAATACACCTTTCGAAATAATCTTGAGACTGAAAAGATTCGCCCGGCATCCCCGTTCAACGTCAATCGTATACTTTTTTGTTTGCTCCCTCTCTGTAAAAATTGTGAAAAAAATGAAGGATGCAGAAGAGTGGAAAAGCAGTAGCCCCTTTTGTCTTCGTTCCTTTTATCCGGAGTCTATTTGTTTCTCGTGTATGCATATAAAGTGGGAGAAAGAGAGGAGGTGGACGCGTGCAGATAAGTTGGCAGTACGCCTCTGTAACGTAGCCTAACAAGGAGTAATTCTTATCGAAAGTACTAATCGTTGCGCCTCGGCCTTACTGGGGCAACGAGTAGACTCACCGACTCACGGTACTCGGAGTAACAATCTCTGTACTACATTATGGAGAAAAATATACAGGGTGTCCCACAGCTGGACACTGAAACTTACCAAGAACCAGATTCTATTGGGATCTGTCAAATTGGCAGAGCTTAAAAAACATGGTGATCATAATAGGATCATGATATGTAGTCATGTGTACACTGAGAAAAAATGTTGGTTGAATCAACTGAAATATTGTTGATTCAAAAAATATTGGTTTGAACCAACTGAAATTTTGTCGAATCAACCAAATTTCAGTTGATTCAATCAACATTTATTCTCAGTGTAGTAATGGATGGTAAATACATGTGCAATTTGTCACTGAGCTGGCACCAATTTCAAAGAATGCAATTTTGTTGAAGGAAAACACAATTTTGAGGCTGCACATGCATATATGAAAATCTGGTAAAATTAATGGAGTCAGCGAAGTGACGTTGACAGTCATGTCAGTTTCAACCTCCATCTGCTTGTTTGATGTTATCTTTCAATCTCTCACATTGTACTTCATGTTTATTTGCTTTTTCTGTCGAGTAAACATCGCTGATTCCATTTTTACTAATAAATTGAATAATTATTAACTATAATATTTTTTTTTTACTATCAGAGAATTTGCTCTAAGTATGGTTCATTTTTTGTCACCAGATGTCATATCGCCATTCGACAGATCTCAATACAAAATTTCGTAACAAAAAGTTTTATGGCATTTTTTGATCCGACCTTCCAGTGATGAGTTATCGAGTTTTTACTGCGAGCTGATCAAAAAATTAGGCGTGTCACGTGACTGCGATCTCATTGGCCCACGAGTCGCGTGATTCTGCACTGATTGGCTAAACTTTATTCATCAATATCTTCCTAAGAATTTCTTTTATCGAAAACGTTCCAAATGCATTTTTTCTTGAAATTTTAACTACGTGCAATGAAATCATGAAAATCCGTGTGCTAATATAAAAAATTTTTTGAAGAAAAAAATTATTGTTGCGAACAATCAATTATCGTCATGTTTGAAAATAACGTAAATCAATCAAAACCGACAGTTAAGAATTCAAAAAATGTCGTAGGACTGTTTGTGAAAGAAGATTTAATCCTTCATATAAAATTCTTGAAAATTAATAAAAACTTGCCCTTCTCTGTACCAGCACAAAAAATCAAAAAATTTGGCTAAATAAATGACAGAGAAATACAGACTACGACTAATAAAATTGATACTATTAACGAGTAATCAGAAGAAGATTCATACTTTTCATACAATTGTTAAAAAATATTTTTGGCACGGTTATACACAAAAACAAAAGAAAATCTTCATACCTTTCTTTGCTTTTTACAATGCTTGAAATAAATAGAAAGAAACCAATCATAAAGAACGAAAAAATTTTCAAAAATACAATAATTACAAAACATCCAAAAATTCTTGATTCGACGTATGAACAAAATATCTCCGATATTATGGCTTTTATATAGTTAAAGATAACTTTGGAGCGAGCAAACTCGTGATTAAATCTGAGCCAGAAATAAATTTCTTCATCGGCAGTGTTCAAAATTTGTGGCCACCGTGTAGAGAGGAGGAAAAAAAAACAAAGCGGCAGCGAAGCGGGTAGACAGAGAAAATACGGAGTTAAATAGAAAGAGGACAATGCGCTCGGCGTCTTTTTCTTCGGCGGTAGCTCAGTTGCGCTATAAAACAGAATGCTCGGGACAGTGGGGGCCCACATATTACACAAGATGCATTCGAGATATTGCATCGGGGGCCTTTCGCGAGATCCGTGAACTCAATGGATTTCTCTGTGCCAGGAAAGCCGCCTGGAGATGAAAAAGACGCCGGGGGTGAGGAAGAAAGGGAGGAAAGACAGAGATAGCGAGTGAAGAGGGGAAGGGGAAGAAACGAGGCTCATCACGAAGCTTCAACGGTTAACAACTGGTACGACAACTTGAATAATGGTTCGCGATGACATCACGGCTCGTACGGGTCGCTTGCCTCTTCCCTCCCCCCCTCAACCCCTCTAGCAACCTTAACGCCACTTAACCCCACCTCCGCGGACCGGCTCTTTCCGTAATTCGGTCAATTAGCTCGGCTCTGTCACTCCCCGACTCATTCACGCAAATTTCACGAATAAAGTGCGAAATGAAGGATCCGAGCGTCAAAAGTCCGAGCTGGTTTTTATTGAAAAATTGACCCATATTTCGGGACTTGAAATATTCGCTCATTGCCTGTGCGATTACTCTTTTTTTTTCTTGATATTATAGCTCATTTTTATTTAGATTTGATGTTTAAGATGAACGTTTTTTATATTTCAAATTCGTTGACAACTTTTTCAAAGATACTTTCCATTTAAAGGGGCTGGACAGAAAATAATTTTTTTCGTAAAAAAACTATCATATATGTGAAATTTAAAACAATTAGCAGGGCTTAAAATACTCAATTCACGCATTATCTGTGCCATCACTTTTTTCTTGTTTAAATATTTTCATTTAAGATTAATATTTAGGACAAATTTCTTGATATTTAAAATTTCTTGACTACTTTTTCAAAATAAATTTTTAAAATTTGAAATATTTTAAAATATTTTTTCAAAATATTTAAAATTTGTTGACCACTTTTTCAAAATAAATTTTTTACTTATTTTAAAAGTCATATTCGAAAATTATTTTTTTTCGTAAAAAAAAAATGTAGTACGATGTTGAAAAAAGTGATCGATCGGTAATTAGCAATCGTCGAAACTAAGCATGAGGAGAGTGCAAGAAAAAAAAGTGCACCGAGTCTTTGGAAAAAAACCCTTTCCTCCTGTATCTCATTTTCATCCTTTTTAATCCGGCTGCATTCGCGTTACGTTCATGCTGTAATTTCCGTCGTTGTGCATAATCCTTTCACTCGGTTGGCTACGTATCGTGAGGTAATAGCTCTTGGTTCACTGGCTTCAATATCGGTTTTATATATCTGATGTGGAAGCGGACGGATGCACACAGGAGGCGGGAATGGAAACTTTTAAACTCCCTATTTATCTGTAAGAAAAATAATGAGAGGAGGAAGTAGACTCTAGAGATAGCTTTGAAATTAAAAAAAAAGACGCATTAAACCATATAACTATTCATCAATAATTTGACTCGAACTGCAAAAACCATTTTAATAAAAATGTTAATCAATCGAACTTATACTTCATGCTGATGTCTACATTGTAAAAAATCTGGTGTTAAAATGGTGTTATTTTAACACCATTATTGGTCTGTATAGTTCCCACCATTTGGCGTAGAATGGCATGGTGTTAATATATATGGTTTGATATGCTGTGTTTGATCAGTGTAAATAATTAACACTGTAATATAAACACCATTTAGTGCGTAAAATTAATGAAGTAACACTATTCTTGCTAACACCATTCGGTGCTAATAAAGAAGCAAGATATGGATTAAGCAACTCAATAATCTATAAAGAATATTTTGGAATAATATAAGTTTCGATTTGTTTGTAAAGTTCATGCACATTATATGCAACTTTGTTTGTAAAAAATTCCATGTTAACAAGTTCGTAAATTATTTTTTGTTTTTCTCTCTCCGAATGCAGAGTTTTGCCCTGATGTAGGGTAATGTACTATATAGACTTGTTCTTTAAAAAAAAAATTTTTAATCTAATTTTTTTTCATAATAGATGTAAAGTTGATGTTGAGTAGCAAGTGTTCTAGCAATGTTTCAAACATTTTTATATTCAAGCAGGGATGGGCAGAGCTCGAGACTTTTCTGAGACATGAAAATTTTTCAATAGATAATATTTATTGCATCATTGATGAAATTAGCATCACCCATTGAAAAATTTTCATTTCTCAGAAAAGTATCGAACTCTGGCCATCCCTGTATTCAAGTATCAGTTTCTCAAAATAATAATGCTTCCTCTCAAACCTGATTAACAAAAGATGTACTAGAGGACCGATTTGCCTAATGATGTTCAAATAATGAGTCATGAAATGATGTTTTGGTATATGCCAAGTCTCCCAACTCAGGTACCTGATACTAAATTTTTCGCGTTCATTATCGTCCGTTTATTGCCATTTAATAGAGTGGACTGCCAGAAACGTAAACAAAGTTTTATTGCTGAATAGGTATAGGCAAAGCTCGATACTATCCTAAAAAATGAAAATTTTTCGATAGGCGATGCTTATTTCATCGATGGTGCAATAAACATGATCCATTGAAAAATTTTCATTTTTCAAAAAAGTATCGAGTTCTGCCCATTCCTGTTGTTGCAAACATCGATTTTTAACCCCGTGAAATCAGCAAGTATCACAGCACTCTACATCTTTTATTAAAAACACACAGATGTTATTATTTTACACCATTTCCTTTTACGACTCACACAATTTGGTTAACACCGTAAAATTGTTTACAGTCTGTTAAGAAATAAATTTTTTTAAAATGATAATAGCATATTACAATAAGATAATAGGATATAATTAAAGATAATAATATTCAAAATTTCAATAATTTTCAATACTATTAAAGATAATAATTTTCAATTTTTTTTTCAAAATGAACGATATCGATTTTTAATGAAAAATCCTGAAAATCAAGCTTTTTTCTAGGTCACGCATATCTTATTATGGAGACCGTTGTCTCGAAAGTCAATTTTTTTTCGATGAATCACTATTAAATTATGGAAATAATTGACAATCTAGAACGACATACGTGACTGAAAAAATTCATATTTTGATCATCCTCTTCTGTAACTCTCGTAATTCGTACTTTCGAGTCATCACATGTAGAATGACGATGAATAAAACAACGAATTGAAAAAAAATTATGTAATGAAATTAATGAAATGGATAAAAATACTATAATGAGCTTATTTTAAAAAAAATTTAAAAAAACGAAAATTGTTTTTTAGACAAAAAAAAATTATGTATTCGGTATGTCGGAAATTGCGTCTCGTGCAATTTTTGCGCATTATATTCGTGATTCGCGGGAGCATCGTGCGAATTAAAATTCATGACGAGTAGACATTGCGAGTGTATTCCCGAAGAGCGACAACGACGAGATGACCGAGACGTTTCGCGCGACGTACACGACGTTTTCTACAACGCTGTTGACGTTGGACCGTCATCGCATTACAGGAAAATATTCCGCCACCCTGCTCTCTCGTCATCTTATTCTCGTTCCTTCCCCCCCCCCATTCCCCCGAAGGCTCGTTCCTTGCTTTCAGCGCGATCGCCAACACGCTCCGCGTGCAAATTATACCGAAGAAACCACGATGATTTCTCTTACGTTTCATACCGGATATACATCTTAGAGTGAACTAGGAATTACAGATAGAATGAGAGAGAAAAAATAAATTATTCGTGAGTGAATAAGGCAAAGTCGTTAAAAAGTTTTACAAATAAAAAAATTAATATTTCATTTTTTTTAATGTCACGTGTTACAGTAGAGTAAATTTAATTTTTAAAACATTTTAGAGGAACTTTCAGATGTCAAAACTGTCAATGCACTGCCATTGACGCTGTCTTAGTTTTAGCATTAATATGATCAGGATTAAAAATACATTGACAATTATATCAAACGTTTAAAAAGTTTTAATTCTCGAACTAGTGAGAAAAAATGGAAATAAGTGGGAAAATGATTACGTTTCTAAGCAAAATTACATTCGAGATGCACAGTTTGTAAGACACGACTGAAAATAGATGTTTCTGCAACATAAACAGTATCTAAGGTTTGTGCTTTGATTTGGAACCTCAGGCAGATAATATTTAGGTATAGAAATAAGTTAGAACAACTAAGACCAATAATCAATTTAATAACCTATGGACTCTGATCATTGGGCCAGCTAAATAGTCCCACATAAGCTGGCATCTAGTTTCTTCATTATCATCATCTTAATCATTTGTTGCTTCTACACATTGGGCCAACTTCCAACTGGAAGCATATCGAATTCACCAGCAAATAGGCCAACGTGTAGAAGAGTCAGGTGACATGTTGGACCAATATCTTTGTTGATTAATGTTGAAAAAATACGACTTGGAGAGAACGACCATCGTTGACCAACTTACGCCAATATAAGTCAACCAGCCCTCTACATGTTGGCTGTTGGCCAAAGTTGATTCTGCTTGGCCTAATGTGTAGAGGCATCATAATAAAATTATAATTTACGCACCTAAGTTGGAAAGTAGGTCATTTTAAAATGCTTGTGAGATTGACAAACAGGCTGTTTGAATGGTCTACCTCTCTCCATAAAGGCACGTACATTATTTTTTTACAACACTTTTATGAAAATTTTTAATTTTCGGACCTATTTGAGAATTAACTGGAATAATTTGAAAGACGGTGACAAGTGGCTACATTTTCGATATGATGTTGAAAAGTATATAAAAAATCGTTGGATAAAATTTGAAAAAGATTCACTAGTAAATGGTTTTAGAGTTATCGAACTTTGAATTTGTAGAATTTAAACATTGTTCCTTATGGGCAATTGATATATTTTCACTGAGCCTTAACAAGAAACGTTCATACCACTGTCGAATTTATATCATAAGTTTGATAAATGGTGTTGATGACATGTTTCAACATTTTAAAAGGATTCACTACATTTTTTTCATTTTTAATTGTTTACTAGACGATGCAAACACGTGCGTTCTTTTATTCTAGAATCAAATTGACTTCTTGAAGATATGTCAATTTATTTTTTAGAAACTGTCAGTCAACTTTTATAAATTTAGTTGTAATCACCATGGAAACAAAACAAAATTTTCGAGGGCCAATCAGAATCTCGTAACGTCTATTTCATTCTAAGCGTGACAGTTCTATGTTATAAATATTATTAATAAGGTAGTTCTATCGGTACAGACAAATTAAAAGTTTTTATCTCAATTTATCTCAATATGTACCATGTGGTTTTTGAACTTAAGTTTATTAAGAAAAGTTGTTGCAAATTATTTCAAGAATATACTCAAAATTCAAGGTAATCCAAGGTGACCTGCATTTGCTACGTATGTATAAAAATTTGAAAAATCATAATTTGAGGATTAAAAAAAAACTAAAGGACGCTTCTTTGAAGTACAATAAAGAGCTGCGCAATAAGATTTCAAGAAGTTCCACTATATCCAGAAGTCAAGATATCAAGAGTTGAAGATGGTAATATTTAACACGTGCTTTTATGGAAGACTGTAGAAAATAGTGATTTTAGACAATAAATATCTCGAGTTCTACGAAGTGAAAGCTCTTGAAATTGAATATACAATTGCACATCGTATCAAAGAAGGTTTCTGCAAATTTTTAATCCTAAAAAAACGATTTTTCGACAGAACTACCTTAAGTAAACAATAAAAAATATTGCACTTGTTTAAAAACTGTGCTTAAACTAACCAATATTGCAGCTAGTATAGAAAAAAACTGCCAAATTTGTATAAAATTCAAAATTTCTCCAATTTACTACGAAAAACTCACTATCATCAGAAATACCTTCAGTAAATCTCTTACGTCGTCCAAAATCGATCGCTTCTCCTCAATCACAAATTCATTCAGAAAAGTATCCAATTTCGAATACCAGAACATCCTAACTTTCCTGCCGCAAAAAGAAACCAGAAAATCAAAAATTCAGCGAAGGTGTGGGAAATAAATTATTTCAGCAACGAATCGCGTCTTGTCATTTTCATCATCACCATTTCCATGCACTCCCGAATGCATTCGGCATAAATATCGAGCCTCGCGCTCCTTTTCGAAGCTCGCCCGCGCACCTGTTCGTGAGATTGTTGGGCTCGCGAAATCGGCAGGGGAGATCGGCGTCGAGAGAGAAAGAATGAGAGCGAGAGAAGACAAAGAGAGAGAGAGAGAGAGAGAGAGAGAGAAAGAGAGAGAAAGAGAGAGGAGGGAAAGAGAGCGCGCGTATATAAAGAGTCGGCGAGATGCGCTGGGTGTTTCGCGCGGCGTACGGGAGTTTATATACGGTACCGGGAGAATCGTAGATAAGCGGCGGGTACCGGAGAGAGACTCGGTGGTGGGCTTCTGTTGATCCCGACATAGCGGTAGCAATATACATTTTGCTCATAGTATACATTTATTTATATATTCGCTGAGAAACACGTACGCGAGCGGTATATCCGCGAGTATTCGACTGGGAAACACACCTCGCCGTACGCACGTCCAATTTACGCCGAGATGACGTTATTTACGCGATATCTATATAGCCGTACATTTATTTTATTGCACCGATGAGCCACGAGATTCACGAGTCCACTGTTTTATTGTACGTAAGATATTGCACCGCGGTGTAAAATACGTTAGGGCGCATATGGCACACGAATATACAATGCGAGCCAACAGCTTTTAAGGATTCGTGGGTCAGACAAGCCCTCAGGAAAAAGTTAATTCTTGAAATTAAATTTGTAATGTTCAGATTCTGGCTTTTGCTGAAAAGTTACCTCAATTTTTTTGAATACTAGTTTGACTATCAATTAGCAACTTGAGCATACTTTAACAGTAATTTAAACGGTATTTATTGGTTAAACAATTTAATGAAAAAGGTTAGTGCAACGTTTTGAAACCTCAGCAAAAAATTAATTCTTGAAATTAAATTCGTAATATCCAGATTCTGGCTTTTGCTGAAAAGTTATCAATTTTTAGAATCCTAGTTTGACTATCAATTAGCAATTGAGCATACTTTAACAGTAATTTAAACGGTATTTATTGTTTAAACAATTTAATGAAAAAATTTTAGTGCGACGTTGTGAAATTTCTTTAGTGCAACGTTTTGAAACCTCAGCAAAAAATAAATTTTTGAAATTAAATTCATCGTAATATCCAGACTTTTTAGCTTTTGCTGAAAAGTTACCAATTTTTTGAATCCTAGTTTGACTATCAATTAGCAACTTGAGCATACTTTAACAATAATTTAAACAGTACTTATTGTTTAAACAATTAAATAAAACGATTTTAGTACAACGTTTTGAAATTACTGTCTATATAAAATGAACACTACTACAAATACATAAAAAAAAAACTTTACAAGAATCTCATTTTTTAAAATTTATATTCAGTGCAAATTTATGAATTCTCCATAAGAAGCAATGTTAAATCTCAATAACTTTGGAGCTTGATAACTCTTGAACCATTCAGTAAAACGATTTAAAATTAATATATCAATGATGATTTTTGTTTCAAACAAAAGTCGTGCAACAGTTTTTTTTTAAATTTGTGCGTATTGACTTGATGTAAAATTATAATTTGATATTTTTGGAGACTTTTTGGAAAATACTTGAAAAATGTGCACTTTAAAATATTTTATACAAAAACTACCAATAAATTGTACAATAATAATAATAGTAGTGCATAGCTTATAACATAATGACAATTTTATAAGAATACTTTGAGTAAGGATATATTTGTCGAAATGAAATCAAAAATATTTTTTATTACTATAATAATAAAATAGTGTAGTTTATTGTAATATGAAAATGTTGCATTAATTAAAAAAAATAAATAGAAAAACAGAGATTATGGAAATCCAAGAAATAACTCAGATCGAACGATGAGGAGAACATGCGAAGGAGGATTCGATCTAGCGCCAGAGAGTTCGTACGCCATGCAAGAACACAATATGCGCGTTCAAAAAAATATTCCTCTTTTGCGTTCGAGTCCGGATATACATGACGTTGCCGAGTCGAATAAGTTGCTTTCCGACTCGAGATGGAACGTACTCGCGGAACACTCGTACAATATCTCACGTGATTTAATGGAGGATGAGGCTAGATAACCACTCGAAAGAGTACCGAGAGATGAGGAGGATTTCGTTTATTTTTTTTTCAATTCTCACTCCTCGGAATTTAAAAGGTGAAAAAAATTGAAGTATGCGAGGAAGAGCGTCTTACGTTATCCAGATACTTCAACCTCTTTCGTGCACATCCCACTGGTCGAACCCTTTGCGTGGTACGAACGCGACAGTCCCGTTCAAAAATTAGTCGACTTTGAGTTTTTTTGAAGATGGTCGTGCCATGACAGTCAAATCGAAAAGTTTCGCCTCATTTTTTCTCATATACCGAGTGGTTTGTGAGTCTAAGTTTGTTAAGAAATGTTGTTACAAATTGTCTCGAGAATAACATACTCGAAATACAAGGTCCTCCAAGGTCAAATGTACTAGTTATATGATTAACAAAATGTCGAAAAAAAATTTCGTCAGATTTTTAAAAAAAACTAAACATACATTCTTTAATGTTGTGTAAAGCTTCATGCCTAATTTTATAAGGTTTCACCGTACCGAAGTTGAGATATTTGTTGTTAAAAATCGAAATATCAAATACGTGCTCTTATGGCAAAGTACAGAAAAATGCAATTTTTGCCAATAAATATATCGACTTTCGTATACGGTAAAACGTTTTAAAATTTAGTATACACGTAAACATTGTGTCAAAAAACGTCTATGCAAATTTTTATCAAATTCTAACAAAAATGATTTCACGGCACAACCACCTTAAGGTGATATGGCCATGGTATTATAAGCACAAATTTTCGTCTTAGTTTTTCTCACGTACAAAGCGGTTTGCGAGTAAAAGTTCATTAAGAAAAGTTGTTGCAAATTGACTAAAGAACAACATACTCAAAATACAAGATCATTCAAGGTGACGTGTGTTTGCTATACTGTGCGATCTGACAATTTTTTAGCAAAAATGTGATCTTGAGGTTTCACACTTAATTATGTTATAATACAAATTTTATTTCTTATTTTTTTAGCGACAGCAAGTAAAATATATTAATTAATTGGCAAATAATTGGTAATTAATTCATATTTTCAATAAATCCAATTTGTGAATTCTTCAAACAATTGGAGTGCTTTGTTAAAGAAATACTTTGTCAAGTGCAACGGATATCGTTCAAATACGACATATTTTTTTCAAGAAATAATTATTAAATTAAATGAAATTCGCTATATACTTTGAAGGAACGAAATATTGTGTTGAAAGACATAACTTGAATATTTGTTTGAATTATTCGATTCGAATTTACATCAAGTTGATCGCATGATGAATTATTTCATTCAAAAATTTCACTGAATTTATTCAACAGGCATTTTCTTCGATGCCACTAACTTTCCTGAACCAAATATTTGTTTCATTCAGATGTATAGGATATCTACTGAAGATAATAAATAATTATTTTGACAATTGTAGCATCGAATCAACTAATTACAAACTATTTTCTCAGTGTACTTTTTTTTAATACTCACAAAACTAGTTTTCTTGATAAACTAGCTGTCATTAGAGAATATTTATTTAAAAATTTTTCAAAAATATTCCAAGTAATTACAAATAAAAACTGCACGTACCACGCATGTCATGAAGAAAATGTATATTTCGTTCATTTATGTCAATTTCTCTGTAATTGGTTGAGAAAGTGATTGAAGCTCGAGGGAGAGGTGAATTAGCGACAAAGGTGACGAAGATATAGGCCCGCGATAATAAAAGTCCGCCGTATAACGATCTAAATCCATAAAATCGAGGCGAAAAGGAATTTCTGGGTAGCGAGCGCGGAGTTGCGAGATTGTACGGCGGAGGATTTATATCGTCACGACTCGGAGATTCGATATAATTGATAGAAGCAGGAAACGGATAAAAATGAAATGAAATGGAATCATGGGATCGAACGTTCGACGCTCGTAGACGCCATTCTTTTTCGTTTTGATTTTTTTTTGTATTTTTTTTTTCATTTTATTTTTTCTCTTACGAACGCTCGCGATGCATTTCGATGGCTATTGCCACGATTAGTTTCCCGCCTTGCCCAATAATCGAACGGGACGTCGAAATTTATGGGACTCGGGAGCGCAAAAAAAAAAAACGTTCGAAACGTTCACTTTGAAGGATAAAAAAATGCACGAAACGCTCGCGCTGCAAATATTCTCAAATGCACTTTTATAATCTTGATGAAAATAAAAAAAAGAGAGAGAAATAGGAAAAAGAGACGTAAAATAAAATGAAGTGAAATAAAATAAACACATTCGTAGAGTTGACTCGTTCGATTTGCCAATTATATACGATTCTCCGTCCCGTTTCCCCGATCGCCCCATAAAAATTTTCGAATCCGAGTCTCCTGGAAAATCTCGAACGACATAAAAAAGCTTTCATGGGAAAACTCGGACTCTCTCGTTTTGAAATAATATACATAAACGACAATTTATCTCGTAGGTTAAAAATTATTGTAAATTACGCGCGGCTGACATTTCATGTATCCAATAATTCTTGTGAAAATTATAATCGAAGTGAAAGGCATACAGGTTTTTAAATCCGGAATATGTACGTTTGTCGTAGCGCGCGATCGTGATGGATCGTGTTTCCAAAGGATCGACCGCGCTTTAGCAGGGAATCGACGAATTGACTTATTCTTTAAAATTATTTTAAAAAAACAGAAAACAACAGATATCATTAAAGTCTTCTCAATAGATATTGCAAAAATTGTAAAAAATTACTCACGAGTATTTTTAGCATTGAATCATATATTGCTATTTTATAAACATTTAAAAATACTTTTATGCACTTTTACTTTTGTACTTGAAAATTAATCACAGTTTGATTTAACGCTCGATCAAAGAACGTAAATGAATTATCGTTCGATGTTTATCTTTATATTGTTTTTATTTATAATTCTATAGTTCGTTTTATCTTATTGTCAGTATCGATTATAGTTTTATCTGTATTTTTATTTGTAATTATTATTATCAATTTATTTTTCATTTATTGTCTTTGATAGAATTGTATTTTTTTTCTTACATCTTTACTTATAATTGATTTGATCGATCGTTATTTAGATTTGTCGTTAGAATCGATTGTATTCTTTATTTTATTTTTATTTATTATTTGCAATTCCACAGATTGTTTTATATTATCTTTATATTATCTATAATAATTTTTTTATTTTATTTTTATTTGATTTATAAAAGTAATAATTTATTATTTGTATCGATTACAGTTATTTATTCTATATTTTTATTCGCAACTCTATTTTTGTCAATATTTTTTTTTCGTTTATAGTGTTCGAATCAAATGTACTTTTTTCTTAAATCTAAACTTATGTAATAGTCTTGATCGATCATTATTTAGATTTATTATTAGAATCGATTGTATTCTTTATTTTATTTTTATTTATTATTTACAATCCCGTAGATCAATTTATCTTATCTTCATCTATAATTTTTTTTTAATTTCCTTTTTATTCGATTTATAAAAGTAATAATTTATTGTCTGTATCGATTACAGTTTATTCTATATTTTTATTCACAACTCTATTTTCGTCAATTTTTTTTTTTAGTTTGTCGTTTTTGAAACAAATGTACTTTTTTTCTTAAATCTCAACTTACAATAGTCGCGACCGATCGTTATTTTGATTTATTATTAAGAATAAATTATTGTTTTATAAAAGTAATAAATTATTGTCTGTATATATCGATTACAGTTTATTCTATATTTTTATTCGCAACTCTATTTTCGTCAATTTTTTTTTCGATTGTCGTCTTTGAAACAAATGTACTTTTTTCTTAAATCTCAACTCACAATGGTCTTGATCGATCATTATTTTCATTTATTATTAGAATCAAAAAGTAACTTTAAAAAGTGATTTAAAAAAGTAACAATTTACTGTCTGTATATATCGATTACAGTTTATTCTATATTTTTATTCACAGCTCTATTTTCGTCAATATTTTTTTTTTCGTTTGTCATCTTTGAAACAAATATACATTTTCCCTAAATCTCAACTTACAATAGTCTTGATCGATCGTTATTTTGATTTATTATTAGAATCAAAAAGCAACTTAAAAAAGTGATTTAAAAAAGTAACAATTTATTGTCTGTATATATCGATTACAGTTTATTCTATATTTTTATTCGCAACTCTATTTTCGTCAATTTTCTTTTTTTTCGATTGTCGTCTTTGAAACAAATGTACTTTTTTCTTAAATCTCAACTCACAATGGTCTAGATCGATCATTATTTTGATTTATTATTAGAATCAAAAAGTAACTTAAAAAAGTGATTTAAAAAAGTAACAATTTATTGTCTGTATATATCGATTACAGTTTATTCTATATTTTTATTCACAGCTCTATTTTCGTCAATATTATTTTTTTTCAATTGTCGTCTTTGAAACAAATATACATTTTCCTTAAATCTCAACGTACAATAGTCTTGATCGATCGTTATTCCGATCAGTCATTACAATCGACAGTAATCTTTATTTTCTTCATTTTATTCTGAGATAGGTATGACGAAAGAGGCTCGAATAAGTTTCTCAAGTTTCGAGGAGCTCCCGCTCTTTTCGGCGGATCGTGAGAATGAAAGTTGCAACGATACGAGAGCGCGCGCGAGCGAGCGACGACGGAGGGCGCACAGAGGGAGGGTGGGGGGAGGGAGGGGGCGAAGAAGGATTCGACTGCTGTCGGAATACGCGCGGTGCGCAAAGGAGAGCCGCGGCACGAGGCTTTTCTGTGTATATCGCGATGCAAGAATAAGCGGAGGATAGCCGCAGCAGCTGTAGCCTTGAGCCCTGGCTAGCGCTCCGCCAACAACCATCAAGGTCGCTCCGTTTACTCGCCTCCGCTCCGGAGCCCCCGGAGATCGCGAAACGGCAATCACTTTCGAACCGTTCACGTTTTTCACCTCACTCGCGTTCCTACACACACTTTTTTTTCTTCTTCGTTTGCTCTATTTTTGGCTCCTATTATTTAAATAAATATTAATATCGGGATACTTGGTTTTTCGGATATTTTTTGGGCAAATCGTCCGATTTTTTAATTTCTAAAAATACTTTCGAATAAATAGATCGCGAAACCGCAATTACTTTCGAATCGTTCATGTTTTTCATCTAACTCATTCCTACACACACTTTTTTTCATCTTTGTTTGCTCTATTTTCAGCTCCTATTATCTAAATAAATATTAATATCGGGACACTTGGTTTTTCGGATATTTTTTGGGCAAATCGTCCGATTTTTTAATTTCTAAAAAGTACGTTCGAATAAATAGATCGCGAAACGGCATTTACTTTCGAACCGTTTACGTTTTTCACCTCACTCGTTCCTACACACACTTTTTTTCTTTTTCGTTTGCTCTATTTTTGGCTCCTATTATCTAAATAAATATTAATATCGGGACACTTGGTTTTTCGGATATTTTTTGGGCATATCATCCGATTTTTTAATTTCTAAAAAGTACATTCGAATAAATAGATCGCGAAACGGCAATTACTTTCGAACCGTTCACGTTACATTTTTCTTCTTATTCGTTTGCTCTATTTTTGGCTCCTATTATCTAAATAAATGTTAATATCGGGACACTTGGTTTTTCGGATATTTTTTAGGCAAATCGTCCGATTTTTTAATTTCTAAAAAGTATACATTCGAATACATAGATCGCGAAATGGCAATCACTTTCGAACCGTTTACGTTTTTCACCTCACTTGTTCCTACACACACTTTTTTCTTCTTCGTTTGCTCTATTTTCGGCTCCTATTATCTAAATAAATATCTAAATACAGTAAGGGGCATTAATATCGAGACACTCGGTTTTTCGAATATTTTTTGGCCAAATTGTCCGATTTATCAATTTCAAAAAAATACATTTGAATATATTTAATTAGCTTTCGAGTGAATCTAATCTAGATTCATTCCGATCAGATAATAATTGTTCCCATGGCAAAGATTTTTGCTTATCAATGCAAATCAGGATAAGTGACGTTACAAAATTGGAGAGGTATGATAATAGGACGAATTTTTTGATCATGACCTATCAAAAGGATATTTGTCGGATCGAGGTCAATCTCTGATTTTTAGAAACGTCTTGTGATATCTTTTTGATAGGTCATGACGAAATCAACTTACCCGCTCATCCGTAAAATTATGACAAGAAACCAAACAAAACTACAAATTTTTTTTCTTTTTCATACAACTAGAATTTATTAATCTTTTTTTTTTATTTTCAATATCTCCTTAATTAAATATTTAACGTTCCAGGTATTTATTACTATTTTTTTTTCTTTTTTTTACCATCACTTTTTTCTAGCCTGTCGCACCCCAGTGGAGGATTTCTCAATGAAACGCGTGGGCGCTGAGGAATAGCGTGGAGGAATTAGCTCTGCGAAGGATGCAGAGAAAGAGAGAGAGAGAGAGAGAAAGAAAAAAAATCAATCAAATGCAAACGGCGAGTTGGAAAATAATTTTAATGGGTTACTTCCACCGTCGCTCTCTCGAGAGTCTTTCGGTGAGGAGATGCTTGCCCGTACTTCCACCTTGGCCGAATTCCATCGAACGCCTACTTCCTGCCCAGCCTTATTCTCAATAATGCTCCAGAGCTGCAAAACCGTACACTCTCGTTTTATTTCACCTTTTTTTTCTCTCCACGTCCAGCCGGACTGAATTGCCTCCCTCTTTGTTCCTTTTTCTTCCACTCAATTCTCTCTCTCTCTCTTCCGCCCCCTCCCCCCTCGATCGCGATCTCTTTTTTTTTCTCTCTAGCCACACTCACGTATGCACTCGTTTTTTTTCCTCATTATTTAACGAGAAACGATTACGAGAAATCTTTTGTCTCGGATTGTAAGAAGGAGAGAAAAAAATTATATTGATACTTTTTTTATTTAGATTTAAATTTGTTAAAAAAAGTTATGTTTTTAATGTCAACAAACGTTTCGATCTCATCCTTTTTTGAACATCAAAATAAAGAATCGTTTTTTTTTAATAATAATTTATTTTTATCGGCAACATTTTTTTAATAGAGCAAACATATAGTGTTTTTATTTTTGTAAATTGTAACATTTTTTAATGAAGAGAAAAAAAATGTAATATGGAAAAAGTTTCATTTATTTTTGACTTATAAGTCAAAAGCGTACTTGGTTGAAATTTATTCTGTCGAATTTCAAATTCACTGTGCGATTGCCAAAATTGCAGCATTTCGTTCTCATCCTTTTTTGTAACATCAAAATGAAGAATCTTTTTTTTAACAATAATTTATTTTAATCGACAATTTTTTAAAAAATAAAGCAGACATAGAATTTTAATTTTTTTTTAATAACAAATAAATTGTAATATTTTGTAATGATAAGAAAAAAAATTTAATATGAAAAAAAATTACATTTTTTCAATTATCTAAGAAATCAGAGTATGGAAGTATCGATTTTTTTTTGTTATTCAGAATGCTGTTCACTGTGAAATCGTTTTTCTGTCGAAAAAGTTTCATTTATTTTCGACTTATAAGTCGAAAGCGTACTCGGTTGAAATTTATTCTGTTGAATTTCAATTCACTGTGCGATTATCAACATTGTAAGTAAGTACGTAAACTTTCACTCAAAGTCGACATCGGATCTTAATACGCGTATGCTAATCGATTGTTCTCTCTGCTCCGTCCAATTTGATACACAGGCGCTTTCATTTATTTTTTTTAATGTTTTTTTTTTTGGTTTCTGTCTCACTCTCGAGCCTTCGTGGTCCGGTTTTTTTACGTAGAATGCGACGAAGCGCTGCAGGCGAGGAGAGACGCTCCAAGTGCGCGTGGAACGACAAGTAAAATCGGTGAAGACAGCCGAGTAAGATCGATGAGTGACAAACGCGATCGTGGTCCCTCAACGTCCGAGTCGGCAGAAGGAAAACGACGAGAAAAAGATCGATGAGAAGAAAAAAGGAAAAATAAAATAAATAACTAAGAATCCTGGTGGAAAAAGCGTGAAAAGAACTGGGAGAAGAAAAAAAAAGTAAAAATACTATAAATTCATAGAAAGAGAGAATGAATGAGTGAATGAGAGATTTATCATGCTGTGGACAAATATTCGTAGGTTTGATAACAAAACATATATTGTATTACGATACACTTTACAAGTACGTACAATATAATACATTGTAGTAAATAAATGGTTAAAGTTAAATTAAATTAAATTTTACTTAAAATAAATAATTTGCACCAAAAAAATATAATAATAAATAGTGATTATAATGTGATATTAATATATAAATGACTGTGAGTAATTTATATTTTGAAAGAAATGAAGAGAGAGTAAGAGATAAATAAAAAATAAATAAATACCAATTTTAAACGAAAAATGACCATGTAATTTTAAGATACTACTGAGCAACAGAGAATTCTATCATCGAAAGTCAATTCCAAAGCCAATATTCTTCTTACATTTTTGTGAATAATAAAAGCTTTAAAAAATAAATTTGTTAATTAATACATTTACCAAATGAAACGTTAAGATCGTCGTAGCATAGACACAAAAATATTAAACTTATACTCCATCATGTAATTAGACTTTCAAATGGAACAAAATTTTAAAAAACTTAAATAAAAATTAAATTATTAATTAATTGTTAAGTAACTAAAATAAAAGTAAAAATAATGAAATAAAATTAGAATACACTAATTTTTTCGACTAAAGTTATCAGAATGGATTCGCTACTAAATGCTACAATATTGAATCATTGAAAATATAACTTATAATGATTTTTTTTTCCTGAAATAAAAAAAAATTAACTATTTATCGCGAATTGGGTATATTTATTTTTTTTATAATTGATTATTTTTTAGAAGTGATTATAAGACCAATAAGGTAAACGTCCCAATAGTTGGACAGCTAAGGGTTTTTCACACTTTATCTTTATTTAAAAAATATTAAAACAAAAAAATTATGTTCAAATTCCCCTCTAAACTATTGTCTGATATTTTAGTGATCCAAAACTCATTTTATGTGTTCATTTTAGACAATATTTAGATTATATTTTTAGTTATAAAAAATAAACCTTTTTGTACACGAAAAATAATCCATACGATTTTACTGAGAAAAAAATAATTCAAATGTTAAAAATAATGTATCAAAAATTTTCCAACTATGGAAACATGTCCGCATCTATTGTGACGTTTATCTCAGTACGAATGTTTCAGTCGAATATCGGAATCTGCGTAAATTTTTAATTCAATCACTCATCTGATTGGAAATAACTGATCAAACGACCCTAAGAAGAGAAAGAGACGGGGAGGAGAGAGAGGAGAAGGACGAGGAAAGGGAATCGAGGAGATCGGGATCTCGCTCGCTCACGACTTGGCCTGATGTTCGATCTGGATACGTGTGCCGTTCGCGAGCCTGCTTCCTCTCTCCGCTCGACAAGAGGCGCGCGCGATCTCGAAAGCCTTCATCGTCAGAGGGAAAAAGATGGAGAGCGGGAGTTGTTGAAACGAAGATTCCGAGCGGCAGAGTTCCTCTCGTTACATTGCGACAGACAGTAATAACGGAGTATCCTGCCACGAGATCTATAGATCCAAAAAGGGAGTCCTTGCACGTGTGTGTGCGTATAGGATGACAGGTAATGGAAAAAAAAATGAAAAAAAGCAAAACTCGATCGAGGCATCGACGAATACAAAAAAATACACAAAAATTGTTTATTTTTTTTTAATATAAAATATTTGAATCAGTTTGGATTCAAATAATTTCAGAAAAAAATACATGCTGTAGAAGAATAAAAATGATGTTGAGTATAAATTCTACAAAAAGATGAATAATATGAAGCACGGAGCGAAGAATAAGAAAATACATTTATACAATAAATACACAAAAATTTATTTATTTATGAAAGTAAATATATATAGGAAATAAATCAATTGGATAAGAAAGTACATTTTATAAACAAAATAAACATAAAAATGTATTCATTTATGAAGATAAATGTCTAAGAAATAAACAAATTGAATGTATACAAAATAAATATAAAAATATATCTATGAAAATAAAAATAAATAAGAGATAAATAAATAGAACGAGAATAATAAAATACCGCCCATATAAAATATAAAAAAAATCCAAGTTACGCAATAAATATGGCAAAATAAAAACGGTAGGATATAGAAAACCAGATTGGAAAGCGTGCTGGAAGAAAATTGAAGAAAGAGTCAGGAGTGGACGCAGGGGTATGAAAGTAGAATAATAAAGATATAGAGACGATAAAATAGGAGGATGAAATGAAGAGGGAATAAATAAGAAGATGGAGTTAAATGCCTTGATATAAGGACCGAAAATAAAGACTAGAATAAGAAGATAGAATAAGGAGGAACGTAAAAGATATAGGGGAAAAAGGAAGAAGAGGGAAGTGGGAAGAAGTTGCCGGTCGTCGCAGGCTCGAGGGGAAACGTTTCCCACGATGACGGCAGCCCGAGAATCGTTCGCGAAGCAGCACGTTGCCCCAGACATTTGGTCCAATAATAACACTAATTTCGTCTACCGGGGGATTCTCTATTGTCCAGCCCGCGATGCACAACTCTCTCTCTCTCTCTCTTTCCCTCCGTTCTTCGCTCTTTATCATCGCTCCTCCTTCTTCTACGCTTTGAGACGAGCGGATGCAACAGACTCTGTAATCCTAAGGGTTACTGTGTGTGCCCGGCAAACGTCCTGCATGCTCGCTAACTCGCAGTCCACACATTCCCAGAGACGACCGGACGGTCGAGACGGAAAGGCGCTTTTATTCGAGAATGAGAGAGAGAGAGGGAGACGAGAAGCCAAAACGGCCAAAGTTCCTTCTTCCTTCCGTCATCCATTATTCCACGAGGTAACAATGTCCATTGCGTGATCACACATTTTCTATTCCCGCAACGCAAGGTTTCTCCAAGCTAAAAATCTGTCGATCGATTTTGTACTATTATTTCGGATAAGTATTCAATGCAATTAAGGGTGTGCGTGGATTCGAGTGTAGTTTCTTTAAAAGTATTGTTGTACGTGGAAATTCAATGTTAAATATAATGCAGATTAATAGTACAATATCGTCATATGGATTTTTAAGACGATGCCGCAGATCCCAGACACTTGTAAAACGCGATTGGTTCAAACTTCTTTAATTCTTTGTCAATAAGAATCATATTTGTTTAGCCCACGCAGGTTAATGGCAAAAATGGGCTGATCTTTGGATTTTGACGAAATATCAATAGTTTGCATATTTGAGCAAATCGCATTTTGTGTCACGTGGTACATCTAAAATCGTTATATTTTAAAATCGTTTGAGATAGAATTTCCTTAAAATTTGCGCAAATCGTCTTTGAGATCATGTCGAAATGTATGCCAAATTTTATGAAGCTTCGCCATCTAGTAATCGAGATATTAGTTGAAAGTCGTCACGAGATAGTTGAAACTATCTTTCCGAAATAAAAATCCCGCTACTGTATAAAAAGGTGAATTATAGAACATAATAAAATGTAAGTAAAAAAAAATTAACAATTCACTTAAAGTTATTAATGTTTCAAATATTGACTACCAAAAATGTATTTTTATTAATATAATATTTATTTATAATGAAAAATTGATAAAATAAACAAAATTCCTGAAATTCGTTGTAGAGTAGTGAACGAAAAAAAAATTTTTTTATAAAATACATACATGACAAGATAAAACGAAACGTGCATTTTGATCATCCAGCTCTTCCAAAGAAATATACGTTTTACGCAAAATATATAAAAAAATAAAAATGGGTGGGAAAATAGCCATTGAAAAAAGTGCATAAAATGCAAAAAAAACAACAAAGGAACAGAGCGTAGAATAAAAAGAGTTCCAACCGAAATAATGACGTCTAATTAAAAAGAGATAAAAAAAAAGATAAGCAGAGAATGTCGCAATAAAAACGTCCAGGATAAAAAAATAATAGTTCCCGTCCCGTTTTTAAATTCGTCCCTCGTAAATCCGTGGAAGGACAGACAGCCAGTGAGAAGAATTATCATCGAGGAGTCTCTGATTGCTGACAATTACGAGAGCGAAATAAACGAGAGAAAATAAATCAGCATAAACGCCGCGCGAAACAGACGCTTGTCCGGAGACGCTAAATTCGCAAAGTTTTCCGCGAAAACGCGATTACGAGCCGTAGTTTCGAGATCGCTGTTAATTACGCGACTCTGATTTTCAGGCTGACCGCGACTCGGTCAAGCGAGTTCCCATTGTGCGAAACTCGACGTGCCGAGTGCCCGTCCTAACTGAAGATAATGGAGAGTCGCTCGAGCGAGATTAAACCGGAAGTCGTGGCCTCTAATCGCGAGAGGACTCGTCGGGGACATTTCCCCCCGGGAATCGAGCGGAATTCACCTTCGTCGAGAATACGCGTACGCTGGAATATAATCGTAAAGCATTGCTGGGCGAAACAGCGGAATGCACTCAGGAGTCCTCGTGTCCCGTCGCCTCGAACTTACGCTCGTCGTTTCGCGAATGTAGGTGGGTTCCGGACGAATAAGATTCTCTCGCAGGGAGACGTATACGCGTTTCTATAATGTGCGTTGCCTGGGAAAATTTTTACGCGTTTTA
>JAPYYW010000225.1:0-71579 GCA_030522545.1 Cremastinae sp. A BG-2022a | reverse complement strand
TATAATGTGCGTTGCCTGGGAAAATTTTTACGCGTTTTATTGGCGAAAAGGCAGAAGTTTTGGAGTCTCGCGAATCGCACTTTTCGTCGATGCGAGCAATTTATCAAGAACACTGTTGCGTCGGACTTATGTTCGTCGTCTCGAGAATTTAGGTGGGTTCCGGACGAATCAGGGAGACGTATATACAGATTCCAATAATGTCCGTTGCCTGGGGAAATTTTTACCCGTTTACTCTACTCATGACCATATTTTTTCATATTTTATCTTGAATTGGGCTACTTTAAAAAAATGGACCATTTCGGAATAAATTTACTGAAAAAAATTCCTCTGCAGTTTTAAAAAGCCAAATTTAACGTAAAATATGGTCATGAGCAGAGAAGTGAAGAGCAGAGCTAACGCACTGGCCTTTTCGTCGATGTGAGCAACTAATCGAGAACGCTCCTTGAGCGATTTGTTTAAAAAACAATTTTACATGATCCAGAAACATAGACTCAAACTACTATTTAATGCATCAGGAACTCTTAGATCGTTTTTTAAAACCCAAATCGAAAAAACTTTCGAAACTGTCTAAATTAGTATGGAAAGTATGTGGAGTAAATTTCTTACGACAATACATTTGAATCGATATCACGACTGGATGTTATCTAAACTGCATATAATTTATTGACTTTTCCATATACTGAATAATGATCAAATTTTTATGCTCTAAATACTTAGAGTCAAGTATTTATCATTTATTTATCATCTTTATTTATAATTTATTTATTACCTTTTACATCTAAATCAATAATATCTTCAAAGTTGTCACTCACTAGATAATCAGAATACATGGAGGGTCGTTGTTATTGGGACGAAAAGCATGTAGACTGGATTTAGTATGGTGAGAGGTTCGTTATGACGTCATTGGATGTTATTTATACTGGATTACAGTTCACTAATTTTTTTAACATCCTGATCAACCTTCTGACATATTTTTCCAGTTGGATGGCCTAGACATCTAAAATCAGGTTTTTATAATCCTCCAAGGAGTGTGGAGCTATTTTTAAATTCCCAATCAATAAAATCTTCTACACTAGGGTAGACGGACGACAATCCATATAGGTACGGAAGGCATGCAGATTGGATTACGTGAAAAAGTGTCTGACGTGACATAACTGTATGCTCTCTTAGCAGGATGCATTTTATTGACTCCTCTATACCCTCATTAAAATTACAAACATGTTTTTATTATTGACCAGTCTACAGACCTAGGCACGAGTTTTAATAACCCTTCAGGAAGTTTGAACCATTTCTTATCCCCAAATCAATAAAATCTTCGAAACTGTCTCTCGCCAGATAGGCAAACAAGATGAACGACAATTCGGATTGGTATGGAAAGCATGTAGACTGGATTTGGTATGGTAAAAAGTTCAAAACGATATCGGTGGATGCTGCGTCGACTTGGTATCTCGACTACCGTTTTATACGTCGTCGTACCGAACGAAAAGAGTAGAAAGGTGAGTTGTAGGAAAAAGTATAACTTGGGACGAGAGGGACGAGAATGAACGCGTTGTCGCTGATCGTCTCGTGTATCTTAATCGCGAGATATATTCGTATTTATATGCGCGGCGCATTATTCCGATAGCGGAGAAACCGGATATCGCGTACGACGGGCCAGACTCACAGGAAACCGTACACGCTCGACGCTGTTCCAAATTGGATAATTTTCTATCTCTTTCGCTGCTTCTGAAATGCATCGAGAAATCGATCACCAATCATTTTACCGCTCCTGGCTACGAGTAAATTATTCTGCGTGCATGCGGTTAGAATTTACACGCCGTTCAATGAATGAAACGAGAAATAATCGCTCTTATTACATTTTTTACTGTCTCGTCCGTGACTAAATCGAAAATTAATTTTATTACCACTTTTTGCACCGGGGAAAAAATTAGAGCTGAGTGGAAAAGTACCTTTCTGTAGGAAGACTATAGTGGTCTAGAAAGTGTTTTTATGGAACGAACTTTTTTTTTCTGTACCAGGTAAGTGTTTTGCAGAATTAACAGTTTTGTTACTCTGTTAAGAAAAAATTCTTACCCTATAAAAGGAATAAGAGTAAATTATAAAAATTAAAGATGAGGAATTTTTTTTATTGTTTCAAAAACGAGTGTGATTCAGAGATTTTTCTAGGTTGAAAGTAATTTTCCATCACTAAGACAATTTTCTGTTGAGCAACTAAATAGTTTTTTAAAAAATTACTCATTGAGCCTGAAGATTTTATTTTGTTATTCTGAAAATACTTTTTTTATTGAATAAACATTTTTGTATTAGAAAAGGCAACTAAATGTAACCTAGACATATGTCTTTCAACGAGAAAAGAAGACATGCAGTTTATCTTGGTAAGGTAGTCATCGAGCCTAAAGACTGTATTTTGTTATACTGCAAATACTTTCTTATTAAATAGACATTTTATGTCAGAAAAAGGAATTAAACATAACGTAGACATGTTTTCGAACGAAGAAAGAAGACACTTTATCGTTTTAAAATAAAAAATGTTTATTTAAGTTTTTCTTCGAACGCCACGTGGTTTTTATCGCTTAAGCTTATTGGAAAAAGTTGTTACTAATTGATTCAAGAATAACATACTTAAAATGCAAGGTGATCAGTACTCGATATACGTGTGTATAAAAATTAGAAAAATAATTTTTTTAGTATTTAAAAAAAAACTACCTGAAGCTTCATTGAAATACTATAAAAAACTGACCTTATTTCAAGAAGTTCTACTTCTTAGAAGTCAAGATATTTAGAGTTGAACATTGCAATATTTAACACGTGCTCTTTTATGAGAGAGTAGAAAAAATTGTAATTTTCGATAATAAATATCTCGAATCCAATGCAGAGAAACTTCTTGAAATGCAATACACGTATTTACATGCATCAAAGATAGTTTATACAAAATTTAAAAAAATTCCTAAAAAAAAAATCATTTCGTGGACGTACCATCTGAAACCTTCTTGGAATAGGAAAAAAATTGATCGCGATAACCGTTTTATTTGGGCTGCTGAAAAAAAATGGAATGGATAGCGAATATCGAGGATTGACATAACGTGGCTTTATAGGGTAGCAAAATCGTTGATTGGAATTCTCGGTTGGCGATAAGAGGACAAGGTGCACGTTTCCTGTATTTCCTGCTAATTAAATTAGCCTATCGCGAAGGACGTGGTTTTCTCTGGTTCGCTCTCGGGCCGGTACGTGTTGCGCGTCAAGGTGAGTCGGAAGTCAAGGATCGCCCGCTGATGACTCGCTGCACGTATGGAGTTTGAGGAAGCGCTTGGGTGTAACGACCCCATCTTCATCAGTCCTCGCGGGAGGCAGACTCGACTTGCTATTCCCAGGGGCAACGTGTCTTTCTCTCTCTTTCTCTCTCTCTCTCTCTCTCTCTCTCACTCTCTTTCTCTCCCCCCGTGTGTGCGCCCATCGCCGCAAATGTTCTCATTAGGATAAAACGAAGCAGAATCATCAACGAGCCAACCTTGATGGCTTTCGACTCGGAAAAAGCTCATTTCTTCATTCTTTGAGTCACTTGAAAATTTCTCAATGTTTACATTCAGTATTTTTTTTTAGTGGGGCGTAACTAAATTGAGTAACTAATTCGACTTGTAAAATTAGGTTTATTTCTTTTTTTTAAATCTTTTATTTTATTTTCACTTCATGTACAACTAGTACATTTCATGGGGTTTTTAATATAGACACTAAATATAGTTTGAGTAACTAATTCGACTTGTAAAATCAGGTGTGTTTCTTTTTTTTTATTCATCAATTTTATATTGTCCCCATCATGTACAACTAGTACATTTCATGGGGTTTTTAATATAGACTCTAAATATAGTTTCTGATATTAGACTATTACCCAATGCAAAACTTGTATCACATTCGTGAAAGTGTTTAGACAATTGACGCGATATTTTATTCTTAATTCTACTTCAAGATGTTTGATTGAATCAACTAAATCAAATTAAAATAAATTATGAATTAGCAATCTCTAATGGCAATAAAATGCATGATTGACTAAAAGAAATAAAACATCTCGTTTCATGTATAAAAATAACTAATTCTACCAGATATACTTGGGTTCAATCAAATTAAATTCAATGAAGTAGTCTATGTACTTAAAACAAGCAAAGATTTGGTTAAAAGTACATATCCATAAAATAAATATTTACTCAATTAAATATTTAGTTTATTTAATTTAGATATGATGGTTTTAAGGATTCAAGTAGTTCTGCAAACATAAAAATACATCCATGCATCAATTGAACTTATTCAAATAAATATATTTAGGTCTTCCAAAGATAATTTGATAACTGAAGTATAAATTCAAATACTTTCAGTAAGCTAATGTTGAATAAACAAAAATTGCACTAACCATCAAATTTCTTTGATTCAATCTTTTCTCTTCGTGTGAGTTTTCTAAAGTATTGAAGACATTCTCCCTTTCATATTTTTAATAGATTTTGACTAAATTCTAAATTTAAACCAACCACTGATAATAAGTAACAATTTTGAGCAACAAAATGAAATAACGATTTTCAAGATGACTTCGTGTCTAGTCTCATTAAAGGTTATTCAAGAAGAAACAACATGCAATGTCCGATATCCAAAAAAATATAGTAACTATGTACCAAAACTCAGAATCTTGGTAGATGTCAAGAGGAATCGCGAAGAAAAAAAAATTGTTATCTTGCTCGATGCCGCAAATCGATCGGAAGTTCTGCGGAGAGGAAGGTTGATGGGTCGTGGATGGAAAATGACTGGCGGACATTAGAGAACTTCCGAATAATGCGCGCAGGGGGGCCGATAAGTACAAACCGCCGGTTTCTGCTTCTCGGTAATCATTAAAGGGTTGCGCTGGCAAAGCATGCTTCGAAATGGAAGAAGAAGAAGAAAAGGGAAGCGAGAAAGGAAAAGAAGAAGAAGAAGAAGACGAAAAAAAAACGAAAAAGGAAAAGGGTATAAGAGAAAAAGAGGGAAAAAAGTGACGTTTCTCATTTCTGGTAAAAGGCTCGCGTTATGCATAAGAGAGTGTAATGGAAGAGAGTGAGGATCAGCGAAGCGTGTACACATGCGGGTAAGTGCAATAACTCTCGCTGGACGCCCTCAGGCGGCTAATCGAAGGGATTGTTTCCAGGAAGGCTTCGTGTTGGTAATTGCAACGCTGAAGCTCCGCGGAGATGAGACTCCCGGCATCGGGGAGCAGGAAGGCGCGACGTGAAACGCCGGATCACTCCGTGAATCGGTAATCCGACCGATGAAAATAAAAAGACGATTACTTATTGCGCGTAATCGAGACTGCAATCCTGTAACTTTCGAATCTTCTACTCATTCAACAATAATTTCCTTCCTTTCAAGTACAATTATACGATCTCGCAGCTTTTTTAATTCTTTCAGGATATTGCCCTCGAAATAAAAAATTATGGAAATTTTTTGATAAATTTGCATAATGTTAAACAACATCTCCAAAACGTCGTGTAAAAATTTCACGATGATTAGGGAGCTCCTTAATAAGATTTTTATTGTTGAAAATGGATATTTTCTGTAATTATCCCATAAAAGCACTTGTTTTAAGTTGCAATTTTGTACAATAAATATCTATGTAAAAAGCTTTCTAATTTACGTGAAAATTTGCACTGATCTTTGTATATAAAAAAAGGTACATGTAACTTTTCCAAAAAAATTTATCATTTTTTTGCAATCACATGAAGAATAGATAAAAATCTGTCATTGGATGATCTTGAATTTTAAGTACATTTATTTTTCTTCTGTTAATTTCCAGCAACTTTCCTTAATAAATTTTTTATACCAATTTATCTCCATACCATGTAATTTTTGAACTTAAGTTTATTCAGAAAAGTTGTTGAAAATTGTTTCAAGAATAACATAATCGAAATTCAAGGTCATCCCAGGTGACCTGTACTTGCTATGTAGGTATGAAAACCATTTTTTTAACTCTTACCAATTTTTTTTAACTGAAGGAAGCTTCTTTGAAATACAATAAAAAGCTATGCTAAATTTTAAGAAGATTCACCATCTGGAATTAAAGATATTTAAGATTGAAAATCGCAATATTAAATATCGGCTCTTATAAAAAAGTACCAAAAATTATAATTTTTAACAATAAATATCTCCATTTCTATACGTATAATGAATTCTCTTAAAATTTGACATACATATGTCATATCGAAGAAGGGTTCATTTTCAATGAATTCCTAAGAAAACGATAAAACGATGGAGCTACCTAAAACAACTTCATATGGGAGAAAAATATTGTCAACTTTTTTGCTGTACGGACTCAACACCCTCAATAAAAATCCATATGTTTAGTTTTAAAGATCTTTTATAAAATCATTCGTTAATAATAAAATGTCCTCGTTTATATTAAATAAACGTAAAAGTACAAAAATAATAATGTACGTAATTCTAAATTTTTATAAAATAAAAAATTAAATGAAAATTAGAAATAAAATTAAAACTTCACCACACGAGTTGTATCGTTTAAAATCGATCTCAGCATTCAAGGGCAGCGTCTCAATAAATAGTAGTAAACGTTGAAAAAAATATCGCTGATTTTTTTCGCTTCTTCGGCAATCTGAAAAAAAATCGTAAGAAAATATTTTAGTACCCGATAGAACTTAAAATCTTAAGCTTCAAATAAAAATAAATAAGATTTCGAATAATTGATTAGTTCACTTACATGCTGATTGCAATGAATTTCCGCATCGAAAGAAGTCTTGACTGGGTCTACAAGTTTCATCCAGGAGACGTCACGAGCTGTTTCAGTGAGAGCTTTTAATCGAGATTTCATATATTCGTGCAACTGATTCAGTGTCTGTTAAAGATCAAATGCTTAAATTCATTTTCAAATTGCTCGACGTTTACTCAAAAAATTGATTGATTTTTTCTTACCGAGCGTTTTTCATTACTAATTTTATGCGTGTGCATCTTCAGTTGATCGTGAAGATTATCGAAATTTGCGCCTAACTTGATCAAGCTTCGTGTACAATATTCACTATTTATTTGCAGACTTTGTGAAACGATACTGACCGGAGGGGTGCAAGCCACCTTAAATTTTTAAATACATTTTATTTTGATTTGTATTTGAAACAAAAAAATTAAAAGAAAATTTTGATTTTCTTTGATAGAGGTAGTAGTCGTGACGAGGAAAAAGCTTCATTTTTAGCAAAGTTTTATTACGTCCCCAAAAAACTATTTGCAGAAACTAAAACTCCATAAATTAAAAGTTCTAAATAAATGAATAAATAAATAATTAATCTGGATTTAAAGATATTGATCTATAGACTTTTATCAACGAATATTATGTCACTAAAATATATGAATGTCAACAAATTTACAGACTAAGGCGAATGAATATGAAATTACTATCAATAAAATTCGATACGTTAACAATTACTTTATGAATATTTTTTTGTTTTATTATCACGTATCATATGTAAGTGAATATCATATCACTATTGATCAAAACGATAAACGTATTATTTTTGTAATCAGAAAAAATAAAATTGACATCCACGTTAAAACATAAATAAACAATAAGTAATTATTCGAAAAAAATGAAAAGTAAAAAGATTTTTTTAAAAGTTTGAATGATAGAATTTAATTGGGAAGCTTAAAACATCGATCGAACCCACAACGTGAATTTTTTTTATTGCATCGAAATTTTCGTATGAAGTAATCAATTCATATGTAAATTTAAAAAAATATATAATTTTGTGAATAATTATAGTTAAAATTGTTAACTTACCGATCCAATTGCAGCAACGACGAAAACGATAGTAAGTTTGAACATTGTTTCTTGATTGAGCGACGAAACGATTCTGAATTCAGCAAGACTTAGATAACGCTTTTATACAGATAAATCCAGAGAGTTGTATAGATAAAAACAAAGAAATCTCCATTATTTATGTGGATTATATCGTAGCTATATAATAGCAATCTCATAAAAAAATACTTCGTTGAATTTATATGTTGGAAGATTATTGACGAGATTGATAATGATAAAAGAAACTGAAACTGACGTTTCTAATACACTGGATGAATGTCTTCCAGATCATTCTTTAGCCACCATTGGAAATCCAAATAAAACCTGCCCACGAGAAAATTTACTTGTAGCTTTGCTTACTCACAGTTTTATCTATTTTCTGATGGCATACTACTTGGGGTTTTATCCGTCTTCTTGTTACTGGGAAATTAAAGAGACGAATACAAAACAACGACCGTGAAACAGACGTTAGAAATTATATTTTAAAACGTCAAAGATTTTTATGTGCCAAACTGATAAAAATGAAGGCGTGGCAAAATTTTATTTCCACTTGCGGAAAAATACTTAATCAAAAAAAATTTTTATCGTTTCTTTATGATTTTTTAATCTATTTATTATTTGGTCAGGAAGATATATACTATATACTACTGATATACTGATAAGTCTTATAATTGGGCTGCTGTCTAATATTTTATATATTCGTTACTCATATTTTTACTTATTCAATAATGCTTGGTTGCACACTCGTATTTTTCAAGCAAATGAATTGAAATTTGAATATGTTATGCAGTGTACACTATACTAGTACTTGACCTTCTTGGAATTTCAAAAAACGAAAAAAATGTTTTTTTTTACTTTGGTTTTTTATTTTTTGAAATTTCAAGAGTGGCATGTCCTAATACAGCATACATTGCATAACATATTCAAATTTCAGTTCATTTGCTTGAAAAATACGAGCGTAGGATTTGTCCGAAAATTCATTCAAAATTGGGCGATTCACATAACTTTAAGTAAAATTTTGTACTAATCTTTGTATGGCATTAAAGAAGTTTCATCTAATTGATTTATCTAATTTCATCATTTTTTGTGCAATCTCATAGAGATTAGACCTGTTATTGGATATTACCATGAATTTTAAATATTATTCTCCAATGAAGTTGCAGCAACTTATCTCAATAAATTCTAACTCTTCAATGAACTCTGTATGGAAAAAAAAGTATATTCAAACTTTCGATTTTTTGCTGATGGGACTCAACACACCATTAATACTAAAGACTATAACTTCACGACGAGAAAAAAAAATACGTTCGCTTTTCAAAAATGATTCAACAATATTAATTCGACCGAAGAAGAAAAGGGAAAAAGGTATAAAACCTTAAGATACGCGACGATCGAGAGGAAGTGAAAAAAAAAATGGGGACAGAAACGGTGCCGATGATGTCTGCGGTTTTTCAACTTTGGACGTGGGACCGGAAGCAGCCATGTAAGGAAAAGGTCCCTCGTCGAGCGGCGATCGTCCGAATATGATGGTTTATGTCGTCTACGTCGAAGGGTTACGTCGAGCGGCCATATTAGGGCGTGCAATGAGCGCATACGTGCCTGGATTGTGATGCTGCCGAGTCGGTTACTTTTCTAAATGTGTACTCCGCGCGCTCGCCGCCAACGACACAATAATATACGAGTTTGGCTCGACGCTCACGCTCTCTCGCTGCATCTCTCTTTCCCCCGGACTTTATGCAGGCTTCGTACACAGTGCCCTCCTTTAAGTGGACGCGCATATACGGGTACACCGTTCCCGAGCATTGTTCCCAACCGATATTATTCCCGCCACGTGGTACTTTGAAATTAGAGAACTCGTAACGCACGGACTCGATGAGAAACACATTTGTCACATGACTTTTTAACGTGTGACGCTTTTTTTTTATTTTATTCCTACGACATATTTACCGTAACGGCTGAGTCCAACATTTTTAAACATTCATTCCGATTTCTTCAGCAATGAAACTACATTTTAGACAATGTTAATATTTCAGAGGATATTCGAAATTTCCTCACGAAACGCTTGAAAAATGATTCTCTATTTTTCTCGTCAATAGACAATATTTTTAACTTTTCTGCTCTGAATGTGGAAAAAGTTTCATTGAAATATATTCATAAGTTGTTTGTTGGAAAAGAAATAAGTTTTGGGAAATATAAAAGATTTTTTTACAGTAAAGAAAGCTTAAGCGTCCCTTTAGTTGGACATTTAAGGGTTTTCTCGCTTTATCTTTATTTTAAAAATATTTGACCAAAAAAATCTGCTTCAAATTCACACTCAAATTCATGTCTAATATTTCAGTGATTCAAAACTCATTTCATGTGTTCATTTTAAACAATATTTCTTGTAAATAAATACTTGAACGTTTAAATATGTAGAATGTCCTAATAGTTGGATATAGAAAATCAATTCTATCTCTATAGGGTTAAGCGAGTTTTTTCCAATAAATTATCGATATGAAAAATATCACTTCATAACAAAAATAATCCATACAATTATGTTGAGAAAAAATTAATTTAAGTGTTAAAAATAGTATAGCGAAAATTGTTTAACTATATGAGGACATATGTCTAACTACTATTGGAACGTTGAGCTTAAAAGGGAACCATGGTAGACACGAAAAAAATTTTTTATAATGTTACCTTCGTGATAAAACCTGAGGAACGATATAATTTATTTTCACGTCGATTACGCACTGCTGAAATATTTGTCGATGTTTCGTTTTCTCCGTAACTGTTTGATAATTTGGAAAATAATGATTTGGACATGATATTATTGATGCTCGTCTCGTGGGAAGAGGGAAAATAAATAATGAAAAATAGCACTTGAAGATCCAGAGTGTTCGAAAAGTAGCGATTTCACCGAGCAAATACGTAAAGGTTACAGTGAGTATTTCAACGAAGTTTAACAGCGAGCGAGGCAATAGAAACTCTGGCCTGCAGGAATAATAAAGTATTGAGTACAAATATTATGATCTTACGGGCCGTTGGATGAATAGATTCGATTATAAGGATCGTGAGATACGATTATGAGCGGGAATGAAATAGGAATTACACCGTGCGGCGACACAATCTTGCGTCCAGATGCGAGTCGACCAACCGAAGAGCGTTCGAGCGATAGATCGATGACTTCATCCACAGACAAGTGCCGCGTGATTCGCTCAACCATTTCGACACAGATGAACAGTCGGTGACGAAAATTGGCAAATAATCATTTCAGGTATTATCATCTTTCCAAATATATTTTTTTCTATAAGCTTATTTTCGATAGCAGAAAACATTTATATAAGGTGTACAAATTAAAAAAGTGCTTTTTTAAAATGTAATATTTCGACACAGATGAACAGTCGGTGACGAAAATTGGCAAATAATCATTTCAGGTATTATCATCTTTCCAAATATATTTTTTTCTAAGCTTATTTTCGATAGCAGAAAACATTTATATAAGGTGTATAAATTAAAAAAAGTGCTTTTTTCAAATGTAATTCGAAATTTATTTATAAACTAATGAAGACATATCTATTACTGAAAAATAATCTGCGTTGCTTTCGATGACTTTACTCCATCGTTCGGGCAACTGCCAAAGTTTGATCAATTTATGTTACTGTGATATAGAATTATCAACCATTCAATATAATGCCTCGTATTAATTTGTATACCTAATATTTGAGAAAATTTTGCAAATATAATGTATATTTTGTATTAAAATATCTATACACAAGTTCGTAAATTATTTTTTGTTGTTCTCTCTCTGAATGCAGAGATTTGCACTGATGTAGGGTAATTTACTATCTAGACTTGTTCTTCTAAAAAAAAATTTGTATACTAATTTTTTTCATAATACATGTAACGTTATTGATATAGAGTGTAGCAAGTATTCTAGAAATGTTTTTAAAATTTATATATCAGTTTTTTGAAATAATTATGCTTTTCCTCAAACCTGATTCATCATAGATGTACTAGAGAACCGATTTGCCTAACGATATTTAGATAATGAGTCATAAAATGATGTTTTGGTATGCCAAGCTTCAGCTCAGGTACCTGATACTAAATTTTTCGCGTTCATTCTCGTGTGTGGAAAAAATTTTTAACGGTTGACAAGCATTGGCCAAACATTGGCCCAACTGTCAACGTAAAAAATTTTTTCCAGGATATTGCCCTTTAATACAGTGGACTGCCACAAACGTAAACAAAGTTTTATTGCTGAACATGAATGGGCAAAACTCGATACTTTTCTGAGAAATGAAAATTTTTCGATAGGCGATACTTATTTCATCGATAGTGCAATAAACATCATCCATTGAAAAATTTTAATTTCGTAGGAAAATATTGAGCTCTGCCCATTCCTGTTGCTGAAAACATTGATTTTTAACCCCTTGAAATCAGCAAGTAACACCGCTCAATACCTTTTACCAATCATACAGATGTTATTATTTTACACCATTTCCTTTTACCAATTACACAATTTGGTTAACACCGTGAAATTTTTTACAGTGTATATATAAAAATAAATCACTGTTCGCTAGTCTCGCTAAAACTCAAAAATGACTAGACCGATTTATATAATTTTTTTTTTCGCTATAGCTCAGGAGTGGTTTTAAAGAAAAAAAATCGGAAAATCTCTAAAATTACACTGAGAGAAAAGAATGATAAATTTTCCTAATGTGTTGGCTTTCGGATTGGAGCCGCGATGAGGGACTATATATTTCTAAAAATTGTCAAGAAAAAAAAAACAAATTTAAAAACGTTTTACGAAAAAAAAATTAATTTTTTACCCTTGAATAGTACTTTTTATTCTTGAATAAGATAATTGGTCACGAAGAAATTTTTAAGAAAAAAAAACAAACTTATATAAACCTTTCACGAAAAAAAAATTAAATTTTTACCCTTGAATACTGTCTTTCATTCTTGAATTAAAAAAAATGAGTCTCTAAGAAATTTTCAAGAAAAAAAAATAACACAAACCCAAAAACCTTTTACGAAAAAATAATGAAATTCTTACCCTTTAGTATCGTTTTATTGCTGAAGAAAAAAAAATTTGTTTTCTAAGAAATATTCAAGAAATAAAAATGGAATATGGAAAAAGCAGAAGGATATAAAAAAAGCACAGTATCTGGTGGTGAATTTTGGGTTTTTCGTCAATATGACAAGCGTGGCGAGTCGCCGGGAGGATCGCGAGACGCTGGCGAGATCCTGGGGCGAGTGCGGACGTTTGAGCGACGATAACGGTAACGAACGTAAATCATTCGTCGTCGCGCCGAGAGCGGGCGTTCGCCGGTAGGCAGAGAGCGCGAGAGCATCGTGTACGTACACGGCGGAGAACGGCAGCGCGGCAGCTAGCGTCAACCGCTCTATCCCTTTGCTCGGTTGTCATCTACGCGAACCGGCGCGCGAGCTCGCGCATAAATCCGTTCTGGCATAAATCAGAAACGGCCCGTGCACGAGAAAAGGCGAAAAAGGAGTCGTGCAAATGAGAGAAAGAAAACCGAAAGAAAAAACAAAAGAGAAGGAGAAACTGAGAAGGATTATGAGATAAATAAAATTTAAGTATATATAACAAGTAAAAAAAGGAATGAATTGAAAATCAAATAATCAAAAATAGAATAATGGAAAAAATTAAAAAATATTTTTTTGAAAATTAAGAATCTTGTCATTAAAAGATATTAAGATTCATGAGAATTGAAAGTATCTGAGGACGTTATTCAAACAATTTAATGACGATTTATTTTCAAATTTGACATAACGATTTTTCGTACATTCCGAAATGACATGTCCAAATGACGTTACTTAAATAATTATTCGTGATTTATTTTCGAATTTTACACAATCATTTTGTGTACATTCCGAAATGACATGTCAAGACGTAAGGTGATGTGAAACACCCAATTTTGAGTGAATTTTTGGACAAATATACCAGGCTCGTATTTTTCAAGCAAATTCAGTGGAATTTGAATATGTTATGCAGGGCATGCTGTACTAGGGCTTGACACTCTTGGAATTGCAAAAAAAAGTAAAGTAAAAAACAAATCATTCGAAATTTGGTGTTTCACATTACCTTAAATTTGCCTTTGCTATATTTAATTTCAATAAATAAAAAACAAAAAAATTTCTTTCTTTTTCTTGTATAATTAGTGATTTTATGGTGCAATAATTCCAATCGTATTTTCTGCATTCTTCTTTTTCTTTTCCATCTTTTCCGCATTCCTTTTTTTATCGCGTGGGGCCCTAAAATGAGCAATAAAACAAAAGTAAATTATGTAACAAAAAATGACAATATAAAAAACAATAACACGTTCGGCGGATAGTAAAAACTCCAAGACGATACGAAGTGGAAGTCGAGAGTGAATTGGCAATGCGTGAGCGAGCACTGCCCACCCAGCCATTGTCACGCTGAGCCACGAAAAATAAAAAATAAGATGAATAAAACTGCACTGAATTTTTTTTCATAATTTAGACCTATATTTTTTAAATTCAAAACGACAACTTGAAAAAATTTATTTGAAAATTGCATAAGATAAAAATAGGTTAAAAAATTAGAAGATGATTTTAAGATATATATGGAACAGACAATCCCAGTAAAATGTAAATTCTCGACATTAAACTCGTTAAATCTAGACTCTGGCTTTAACAAAAAAGTTGCCTATAATTGTTTGAGCCTTAGTTTGACTATCAATTAGCAACTTGAGCGTATTTTAACAATAAATTAAACATGTTTTAGTGTTTAAATAATTAAATGAAAAAAATGTTTAGTATAACACCTATCGAAATTACTGTCTGTACAAAATGAATATTACTAAGAATGTATTTAAAAAATTAGTCAGACTCTCATATTTTTAACTTTGTATTTAATGCAATTTTACGAATTCTCCTTATAAGAAACAAATTTTAGCAACTGTAGAGTTTAATAACTCTCAAACCATTCTGTAAAACGATTTCAAATTTACCCCAACATTTTTTCATATGCTTGAGAACAAAATATCAAAAGCATAATTTGTAAAAAAAACTATAAAGTAGTGCAAACAAAACTCCTATATATATCAAAAATTGATGAAATTCTCATATATTAAAAAACATCGCTCGTATACATCCTTAAAAAGATTTAAAGTGCAAAGTACTGTTTGAGTGTGAAATATTGTACGAGCTGCAAAGAACAAAAATAAAACGTATAGCGAACCGCACAAGAAATGTACATATATATTTCTTCTTATTCATCAAAAAGTATTCTCGTCAGAATATTCTCCAGCTCGGTTATTCTCCGAATAACATCCGGGAAGATGAGACTTAACATTTAGAGAATCGTGAGTGAACGTTCTCCGAGCGATTCTTATTCTCTTCGTTTTTTTTCTTTCTTTCTTTCTCTCTTTCTCTCTCTCTTTCTCCTTCTCGATGATGATTCGCACGAGGACCGTAGCGGTAAATGTTCCCGGGATGCGAGTCCTTCGCATAGCTTTGTGATCATCTCGGAGGACGATGGTGATGGATCGCTCGGGCAACGCGCGCTCCCTACTCTCGCCAGTCACGCTTCGTTACCATTATCTCGCCTCGCGGATTCCTAGCTAACGTCATCGTGAGGAAGGACGTGCTCGAGTAACCAACGAACGCCTAACCCACTTTTTTCCATCAGTCAAAAACAATTCTGTGAAATAGAACGAGTACGAGTACTCGAATAGGCTTTTTTTTACGAAATTACGAATAATTGTGGAACAATTTTTAGAGGAAAGCTCGTTTAGAAGTGCCATGCTACAATTTTCAGGACAAACTTATTGTGATACAAACGAAAAAAATTTAGAAAGAAGATATTTAAAAAGTAGGAGAACATGTAAGGAATGTATGTTTATTGTAAAAATTATTATTGCAAATTATTTATTAAAAATCATATGAGCAATGATTTTTTTACAAAATTCGCTTTTATGGCTTAAAATTAATATCTTCAGTTTAAAAGTGAGCAATTTAAAAAAATTAATTTCTTCATACTTTAGATGATCTAGTATAAGTAAAGTCATAAATTTTTTAATTTCTTATTTTTTGTGTAAAAACAATTTTGGCAAGTATTACTAAAGATACATCATGTTCACAGTAATCTGAATACATAATCACGTAGTTCTGAAAAAAAATAAAGTAACAAAAAGATTAATTCGAAAATGCATAATTTTCGTAATTTTCATCATTTTTGGCTTAAATCTCATAACTGTATAATAAAGACACTCTAAAATTGTTAGAAGCATATTATTGGACCTCGCACGAGCAACGTGTGATTTTTCGAAGGAGCCAATGATTCCATTCCTCAAACAAAAATATATATGATATTTTAACAATATATTTTCCACCAATAAATATATTTCTTCTGATTACCCTTTACTTCATTTTTCCATAACATATTACATTTTAGCATAAATTACTCCCAAAATGTAATATTTCTGTCACAAGCTTCGAAAAGCGCAATTTGCCAAACGCGGCGAGGAAGGAAGCTTCGTGGAAAACGTTGAAGGGTCGGCGGAGTAAGATTTCGTCTCGCGAAATCGTCACGTCGGAATCCGATCCAGGCCATTAATTATACAAGAGGTTGTCGAGAAAAGAGAAAGGGAGATGGAGAAAGCATCGTATAAGAGCGAGAGAATAAACACCAAGAGAGAGAGAGAGAGAGAGAGAGCTCGAAGATGAGAGCACAGAACTTGGTATAGAATAGAGAAGGAGTGGTCTGGGCGAGTTAGCCGGAGATGTCGAGAGTCCTCGAGATATTTGGCTCTGGTTGGCCGAGGCGCGTCGCGAAACGACGTCGTTCAAGGTGTGTATACACATAAATTAGCGGAGGTGGCTCGCCAGCGTTGAGAGCTAAAGCAGCGAGCGTGGATCGCGTCTCCGGAGCTCTTCAGAATGAGACTGAAGTTTGTAAGAGAGAGAAAATAAGAGAGTGAGGGGGATGGAGCAAAAAAGATACATATATGAGCAATTCCATCTCAATTCAACGACAATTTGACGATGATCCCTTCAATTTTTTATATTTTTTAATGTTTTTCTCGAGTGTAAAATTTTTTTATGTCATGAGTGGACTGTATGATAATGAATCTCGAGATAATACAACACTAAAGGGTTATAACTATTTTAAGAAAAAAATTATGAAACTGTTACAAAAAAAAATTTATTTAAAAAAAGAGCTTTTTAGTGATTTTTTTTTCGTTTTTTTAGGCATTAAATGGCTCGTTTACCAACTAAATGTGAACAGAATCAAATTTAACTTACGGCATCTTCTTTTTTTATAAGAAACGAAGAAAACCACGCCAGTTGCAATATTTTTGCTCCTATGCTTTCAATTTTATAATCAAGTAAACCTTGGGGTTGGTATCAACCCCAGTCATGAGTTTGAATGTGGAAAAAACTAGTCATGAGTTCTAGAATTAAGGCAGTTCTATCAGAAAATCGTTTTCATAGGACTTTGCCAAAAATTTGTAAAAACCTTCTTTATTGATACAATGTCCAACTGTATAGTAAAATTTTAAGAGGTTTTACTACGTAGAACTCGAGATATTTGCTGTCAAAAATCACTATTTTCTGCAGTCTTTTCCATATATAAGAGCACGTGTTAAATATCCCTAAATATCTTGACTTCTGGGTTGTAGAACTTTTTGAAATTTTGCACAGTTCTATTGTATAGCTTTATTGTACTTCAAAGAAGCTTCCTCAAGTTTTTTTTTTAATCCTAAGATTACGATTTGTTTCAATTTTCATACATACGTAACAAGTACAGGTCACCTTGAATGATCTGGAATTTTGAGTATGTCATTCCTGAAAAACTTTGCAACAACTTTTTTTTAATAAACTTAAGTTCAAAAACCACACATAGTATGTAAATAAATTGAGATAAAAATGTTCGATTTGACTGTACTGATACAACTACCTTAAGGTGATATAAAACACCCAATTACGATTGATGTTTCGGACAAATCCCACGCTCATATTTTTCAATCAAATTAATTAAAATTTGAATATGTTACGTAGTGACCACTAAACACTGTACAATATATATATTTAAGATATTTAACAAATTTAATAAGATATCTAAAGATGTAAAGATAAATAATATTCATATCAGCACGACATCCTGAATAATCGAACTGTTCTCTCAGAAAAAAAAATTATTCTCTCAAAAAAATAGGATCTGAACGAGTAATGAGCTGTTTTCAGAAGTAATTTAAAAAAGATGCGACGCATTATCTCGACGTGTTGTCACGGTCGAGCGGAAGAGCGTGAGAAAATAAAGAAAAAGGATAAAATTGAAATGGAAAGTCGGCGCGGTTGGCGTAACACCGCATCGATAGCCGGGGAACGGTCTCATCAAGCTTCTAATCAACGTGCACTGATTCCCAGTTTAATACTCGGGGCGGCCGGTGGATAGGAGAGGGGCGTGCGCACATCGGGTTCCCGGATAACAGGAATTCTCTGCTGCCTGATGCTGGTCATGGTAAATCGCTAATTAGTGCGGCGCCCAGATTGCATCACACACAGCCTCCAAACACACGAGCGCGCGCGCATTATATAGGAATAAAAATATAAATAAAAATAAAAGTATCCGTCCGGCGATCTGGAGCTCCGCAATGGCCGCGAACATTTTGTTTTTTTTTGTTACTTATTTTTTACTCGCCCAGTACGTAATGTGTGACCGTAATGAGCTGTTTCGCCGGAAGTATACCGCGAGGATAGCCTTCGACAGACTTTTTTCTTTTTTCCGCTTCCCAGCTAGTGAATTTAGAGAAATTTTTTTTTTTCAATCACCGAGTTTAGTCGAGATTTATGTAATTTTACATTTTTTATTATCCATAATAGACTCGTTCTTTTTATGACATTTATGACATTATTTATGACAAAAAATGAATGGAAGTGTAAAACTTTACGAAATTGCTCTCTCGGAGCAAAATAGCACTATATATTGATGTATTTAAATATCTGTTTACTTACTCTCGAGGATTTTGTGCGATGAAAATCTGAGGAAAAGGTTTAGTCCACGAGTTTTATATTAAAAATCTCTAAAAAAGCATCGGGTAAACATTTTCAATGTTATTTTCTTGCAGGTAAAATTCCTGAATTTCAATCGTGGGGATTCTCACTCCGTCCTTATCTCGCCTCGTAACGTATTATTAAAAGCAAATTGAAATATCAGTAGATCTTAGAAAATTCATTAAATCGCTTAGCCCCGATAAAAATTATTTGCCGATGATAATAACAACCATCGACGATTTTTTCCTACTTCTTTCCATGCATTTCCAGATATACAAGATCCATTCTGAAATCTCTGTAATTAATAATTACAAATTAGAAAAAACGAACGTGAAAGCTCCGGAGTCGATATTAATTTTCCATCAGTTGGCGAACCGAGCAAACGTCCGAGTGCGTCGAGTGTGCTCGGAGGTCGAAGGTGCAACGATTATCGATAACAATTAACCGCAAGAAAGTCCACCGGAAAATACGAAGAGAATAAGACACTAAAAATAAATTGCTACAGTAAAGTAAATAAGTTTACACATTTTTTGCAACAAATTATAAAAAATATTTTTAAAAACTGCGAAAATCTAAATCTAAAATTTAATTAATGTGTGTTGAAAATATTGAAAAAATCAACTTACGAAATTAAATCTGAAGAGAAAAATCAAATAGAATAAACAAATGATAAAAGTGGGTAAGGCTGATGAAAATTACATCGAAAAAAATAAAAGAATTTATCGGATATAAATTTTTAGAAAATAGTTACAAGATTGAAGGGAATAATTTTCAAGTACAAAAAGTGATAAAGGTAAAAAATTTTGAAAAAACAGAAATATTTAAAAAATTTAACAAAATTAGCTAAAGGGAAAAGAACGAAAAGCATCGAAAAATAACTATATGTATGGCCAACTTCAATTATTTAAAAAAATTCAAAAATGATTGAATAATTGAAGAAAAATGAAAATATACATAAAGTAATATAGATTGAAACATTTTGAAAAAAAAGCAAAAATCAACAGCAAAGGACGAAAAGTACCAAAAAAGAACTGTGTATACCCAATATTAATTATTAATCAAAAAAATCAAAAATGAAAATATGCAAAAAGTAGAACGCATTGAAAAAAGTCGAAAAAAAGTGAAATGGAAAATAAAACAGGAAAATCTTGAAACAAGACCTTAAAGAAAAGCAAAAACTTGTACAGAAAGAACGAAAATATAAAAATAATCTGAAAAACGATAAACAAATATCTTTCGAAATATAAACCTAGGAATAAAAAAAAAAGAAACCAGAGATTGTAAAAAAATTATAGAATACACATGTATGTATCGAATCTATAAGTAAAACAGGTCGATAAATTTTTGAAAGCTGATGAAAAATTGAAAAAGGGCATAGAACGAAAAAAATGTACGAAAATACAAGTTCGATTGGCGGGAGACGCGCGCGGGAGGATTTTGTACGCATGACACGGCGAAGGCTATAATCTACGGTTAACGCTAATAGAATACCGCTTATGAATTACGAGGGGATAGCACGACGGCAAACCCGTAATTATTGACAGATCTCGAGCTTCGATACAACTCATGTTGCGGCCAGGCGAGAGTTTATCTTGCGCGCCTAAGCCCGCGTGTGTGTTTTCGAATGGCTCGGGCGCGCGCGCGCGCGCGTCGAGAGACTCGCGCGGGATTATAAGAACGATTTATTCCGTGCGAAGAAGTTTGCGCAATCATTGCCGAAGCGCGCATATATCAAGCTCGATACACTCGAAACATCCTCAAGGGCCTTGCGATCGTGAACGTTCTCTGATCTATTGTTCCCAGTCACGCATTCGACCGGACGAATTATACTCGGCGGCTCGTAAAATATGCACGGAATTCAATTTGGATGGAAAACAATGGAGCTTATTTACTTTCGATCATGTGAATATTCATTTGGCAGCGAGATTTAAGGGCTCCCTCTATATATTCGATTTATCGATTCGAGGATTCAACGATTATCAGTTTCTAAATATTTCATATATACCGATGCGGATTCGCGATTACTCATTGTCAAAATTGTCACATATTACGCCGGTACAATAATTGTTATGAATTACTGTTGGAAGATTATTTTAAATAATTTTTTTTTAATATTTTGAATTACCTTTAAAAAAAACAAGTGCAAAAAATTATCATTGAAAAAATTTGATTGCAATAGCACAAATGTGTATTTAAGGTAGTCGTATCGCTTCAGAGTAGTCAAAAATCATTTGCATCTAATTAACGTAATTTACGAAAAAGTAGACATCATTATAAAAAAAATAGAAAGGAATAAGAAAATTAATGTTATTTCAACAAAATTGATATTTTTCTTCACCAGTAATTGCAACGTGAAAAATTAATTATCAACCTGTCGAGTAGTACTCGAGGTTACTAACCTCAAAATTTCAAAATGTCACATAATCGAAAAAGTATACGTTGCTTTCCAAATAAGAAAAAGTAATTAACAAATAATTTTTTTGAGATTTAAATTCTTTTGAAATTATTTTTAAAATTTGGTAATATTTTAGAATATTTTTGTGTAATACTCTGCTAGAAAAATTTATGCAAAATTTAGTGAAGTACAGGAGAATAGTATTCGTTTTATTTATCAAACAAATTAACACGTCCTCTTTGAAGATTTTACAGTTTTCGAAACATTCTCATGTAAATGGTCTACAAATGACAGAGAGAATTGAGAAATTTTTCAAGTACACACTAAGAAACATTCTTGCAAAATTGTACATTGGGAAGTAAATTTTATTCATAAGAATAAATAAAACGTATTCAAAATTGTTATTCTTTGTCAGTCACCATTATTATGAACGAACATGATTGCCTACAGTGACAAAAAGTATTTCAATTGTAAATTATCAATTTAAAATAAGTTTAAAAAAGATTGAGCTATTATTTATTCAGAAAATAGTTCAAAAAGCAAAAATTATTTGAAAAATTAACGTTTTTCGCCAGTGAATATATAAATTTTTTTTGATTTACTAACTTTTAGCACTGAGTGTACAATTTAACACCATCCTTAAAATACTAAAATAAAAATTCATTGATATACATACATTATTTAAAAAATTGCAAACTTTAAAGTTGACAAAAAAAATGGTATTAATTTTACTAATATACATATGTAAATGTGAGTGTTTGTGTGTTTGGATGTTTGTTACTACATCATACAAAAAAGGCTGCACAGATTTGAATGAAATTTGACATAGAGACAGTTTATAACATGGATTTGAATACAGGCTACTTTATTTCAATTCATCATGACCAGATGGCACTGCAGAGTATAAAATTCTCTAAAAATCGACAAATCGGCATGAAAATTGTTTTAAATACGTAATTAAAATCAGAAACAAATTTTCGCGCGATACATTTCATTGTGACTCACTGCCAAAGATCAATTACATGTAACTTTTACATCCTCGAAAGGATGGCTCAAAAAATTTTTGCAAATAATACGTAATATACGTACGTAAAGTTAAAATAGTATACATTTAAAAAATGAGAAATAAAAAAATGGCCGGAGAAGTGCGAGGCTCGATAAATTCTCGCAGCGTGCCAATGCCATAATTAGACCGTAAAAATGAAGGAAAGACTGGCGGAAGAGGGGCAGAGAGGAGTGGTCGGAGTCCTGACAGAGCCCTTAACACGCCTGTTCTTCCCAGGTTGCGAGAAGATAAAAAAAAGAGCAAAAAAGAGAGAGAGAGAGAGGAGAGAAGAGAGAGCAGGCGTATAATTGAAATGTAAAAAATAAAGTGCCCACGCATTTACCAGACTAGACGTTCGCGCGTTCGTTCGAACGGCCTCGTACCTATACACATAACGTTGGACGTTCGCGAGAGGCGAAAGTTGAGCGACGCGACGCGGACAGCGGCCAATTCGTATCAACAAACACACACGCTCGCATTCCCGGCCGCGCAACGCCCCGGTATACGAATTAAATAAATAATATGTCCTATCTATCTATCACTGACTTCGCCACGGTCTAAATAACATAGTCTGGCAATACCGCGATAAATTCTCGCCGGCACATGTCGCTCCGGACCTATAAAATATTTAAATAATAACCTGCATTTATTTATTTACTTACAAATATATCGGCGGGCTGTGAGAAAAACACGCCGAGCCTTTTCAGACCCTGTGTATTTTCTCATTTTTCTCTTTCCAGGGAATAACCGCGTTTCGTAGGCGACTCATTTTTTCCGCGTCTCTCCAAACGCATTTCGATCGAATTGCACGCTCTATCCGGGGCACGCGTTATTTTTCAATGTTTTTTACCAAGTTAAAGTACACACTGTCGTTTGCCGACGTTTCTCCGCACGAAAAAAAAAACAGAAACATAAAAATCGATTTTACGTCTTCGGAACAAAGGATAAATAAACATAAACTATTTTGCGGGCCAATTTTCGTTCTCTTAAAAACTAATGATTAAATTGCACGATGTTCGAGTGAGAGATTTTTAAATTGCTTTTACGAAGTAAAAATGCATACGCGGTAATTTTTCCAACATCTTTTGTAAATAAGCGGAGGAAAAAAGGAGAGTAAAAAACGGAATTTTAACGTCTCCGTAGCGAAGAATAAACGCGACAAAAATGTTTGTATTCTCTCGACCGACCGACGAAAAATGCATAAAAAGGAGCGGGAAATTTTTTGTATTTTGTGCACACGTTGCTGTGGGGAAAAAAAAAGTGCAGCTCGACTCGTCGTAAGGGAAGAGAAAAAAAATGTTGGGGGGGGGGAAGGGAGGGCGAGGGAGGAGGCCAGAGGAATGAAGGCCGGGAGGAATATGTTTCAGGTTAAAGGACCAATAACATATGCGGTTGTGGTACTCTCGGCGTCTGATGTTTTGCGCCGGGAGTTATGAAGAATAGCCGGAGGGCCCTCCCGGAGCCGCAGGATCCGCCTGTATAATTGAAACGTAAAAATTTAGTACGCGAGCGAGGAGGCAAAGTCTCGGCCGAGTAAGTACGCCGAGGAGGAGTCGGGCAGCAGGAGGAAGAAAATTTTTCGTACGCGAGATAGAACTCGCGAGACCGGCCCGAGACTTGCCACGAGTATAATAAAGATGTATCATTAAGAAAACGAACCCTTTTCTCTCTCTCTCTCTCTCTCTCTCTCTCTCTCTCTCTCTCTCTCTCTTTCTTATTCTCGGCAGGTTTTATTACTTTTTAATAATTGTTCAATATCCTTTTCTTTAATTTAAGCACCTAGAAAGGGAAGTAGAGAGGTAGAGAACAACCCCGAGATTTAATTCCGGATCTAAGCGAGGAAAATTCGTGAAAATTTTCAATTTCGTATTTATATAGCGAAAAAGGATGATTACCCTCTTTTATACAGTCTGAAATTCGTTATTTCACATTATTTCATTTTTTTCAATTACTTGATTTTTTTATCACTTCACGATATAGTTGTAATTTAATTAGAATTATATAATCATTATAATTATAATTAGACAATATCCTTTTCGTTAATTTAAACATCTAGAAAGAGAAGTAAAGAAGTAGAGAACGACTCCAAGATTTAATTCTGGGTCTAAGCGAGGAAAATTCGTGATAATTTTTAATTTCGTATTTATATAGCGAAAAAGGATGATTACCCTCTTTTATACAGTCTGAAATTCGTTGTTTCACATCATTTCATTTTTTGTTAATTCTTTGATATTTTTATCACTTCATGATATAGTTGTAATTTATTATAATTATATAATCATTATAATTATAATTATTCAATATCCTTTTCTTTAATTTAAACACCTAGAAAGAGAAGTTAAGAAGTAGAGAATGACTCCAAGATTTAATTCCGGGTCTAAGCGAGGAAAATTCATGAAAATTTTCAATTTCATATTTATGTAACGAAAAAAGATGATTACCCTCTTTTATACCGTTTGAAATTCGTTGTTTCACATCATTTCATTTTTTGTTAATTCTTTGATATTTTTATCATTTTAAGGTATAGTTGTAATTATAATTATAATTATATAATAATTATTCAATATCCTCTTCTTTAATTTAATAAGCACCTAGAAAGAGATGAAGTAGACCATTACGAACTCTGTGTGAGATTTAATTCCGAGTCGAAGACGAGGAAAATTCGTGAAAAATTTCAATTTCATATATTTATATAGCGAAAAAGGAAAATTAACCTTTTTTATACTGTCTAAAATTCGTTATTTTACATCATTTCATTTTTATTAATTCTTTGATATTTTTATCATTTTAATATATGGTTATCCGCAAGTAACATTGAAGTGACTGGCGTTTATAACTTCAGACAAAATATTCTGAAAAAATATTAAACTAAAAATTAACCAGTAAAAAACACGTGGGAAATATTCTTCTTCGTTACAAATAACTATATAATTATTTTTGCTAATTTATCCTTGGATATTTTGTTCAAAGATTAAAACCCATGTGTTCAATAAATGTTTCAATTTAAAAAAAAAAATTATTTTGACCGTCCAGATTAGAAACCATTTCTATTTGAAGTTTAAATGTTCTTCAAACATATATTAATACGTAAAAAATATGAAAATTAATTTTCGAAACTGGAATTTTATCAGTAATGAATATGATATATTTTATGATCAATATTTTTATTTTCATTATTTTTCAATAATTCATATTGGAATTTCAAATTTGATGAAAATTATGTAAAAAAAATTTTTTTGCAAATAGTTTTTGAGCTTGACTGTACCAATACATCTTCTATCATTATTATAAGGTGTAGTTATCATCTGTACATATAAAAAAAAATTGTAGACACTGAAATCTAAATTTTGTCGATTACAATTTAACTATTTATTGTCGATGTCAGATACTAAATATTTCACAATATTTAGTATTAGTTAAGTATATTATTATTTACTGCATATTATTTTATGCATTCTCTATTCAAGTATATAAATTTCTCTATCTTGCATTTCAATTTTTCTTATTTTTTCATTACAAAAATGAAAGAACTTAATTTTTTTTTCGTAAAAAACTGAATGTATACATTCATTGCAAGGTATTGAGAATAGATCGACGAGAAAGGGATGGACGTTTATTCCTGGGTGTGGAGCTCTTATTCCCCGTAGAAAAGCGCAGTGACGGACGGGTCGTAAAACGGCCGAGGCTCGAGCACTTTTCGCGCGAGATCTCGACGCCTCCCTTTCGTAAAACGGGAAAGGAAGAAAAAAATGAAAAAAATAAAAAAAAATAAACAAATAAAAGAGAAATGTCGGAGAGGACTAGTCTCGAGAGTCAGGTATTCTTCCGAGCCGTCTTTCTTCACCGACTCACATCATTTTTTACTACTAGCCTCCCTCCCCCTTTCCCCCCATTTTCGTCTCTCTCTCTCTCTCTCTCTCATTCTCTCTCTCGCTCTCTCTTTCTTTCGTTTCTGTCTTTTCTCTCTTTTACTCGAGTCTCGTCTCGTCCACCGAACCGCACTCCTTGCTCCAAGTGGGTACCAACGAACGACCGTGAACCTGAAAATCACCGTTTCGAAGGATCACGTATCTCCTGCATCCCATACGTGGACACGAGACTCTCAAAAAATTCACGGACATCATTCATTTTCAACATATTCGACATTTTCGTTCATTTTTCTACTCCGACTCGTAGGCAATTTCGTTGAATTGATTTTGCTATTTATTCGAGGTTTCTCAATAATTTTCAATAATTCAGGCTTATTTTATACATTTTTTTTACTTAATTTCAAAAATCGATGAGAAATAATCAGAAATTATAAGGCACGTCAATTTAAAAAGTATTGAGATTACTGAGATGCTCGTTGTCGAAAAATATTAATTACAACCTTCAATGAACGATCTTCTGATCAGAATGTTTCAAATTTGGAACGATAAATCTTTTTAAAGATTAACCAGAATTTTGTAAGGACCCTTCGTCCCCCTCATTTTCAACGGAAAATTTTCACTGAATTCTGAGCAATTATTTCATAATTATTTTTCTTTAGAAGCTCTTTCCTTGTACACTTTTCCTTATGTGTTTTAAATTGTGCGATTTAGATAGTTCTATCAAAAAATCATTTACTTAGGATTTTGTTTAAAATTTGAAAAAACCTTCTTTTATATAATGTGCAATTGTATATTAAATTTTAAGAGATTTCACTATACGTAGAACTCGAGATATTTATTGTCAAAAATCACTATTTTCTGCAGTCTCCCATAACAGCACGTGTTAAATATTGCGATCTTCAACTCTTGATATCTTGACTTCTGGGTAGTGGAACTTGTTGATATTTTGCACAACTCTTTATTGTACTTCAACTTAAATCACTTAAATCTTTTTAAGATAGAATTTTTTCAAAACTTGTAAAGATCTTCTTTGACGTCATATTAATATGTGTACAAAATTTAAAAAGGCTTCACCATGTGGCTATCTAGATATTTATTTTTAAAAATTACCACTTTTAACACTGGCTCTTATGAGAAATCAAAAAATGCAACGACTTTCAACAATTAATATCTCGATTACTAGATGGTAAGGCGTCATAAAATTTAGCATACATTTCGACATGACCTCAAAGAAGATTTGTGCAAATTAAAAAAAAATTCTGTCTCAAACGATTTTACGCGACTCCTACCTTAAAAACTACTTTAAGGAAATTTCTGGGGTATTCAGCTCATTAGCAAATCATTATAATTATGTTGTATTAGCTAGTTAATAGCTATGTGTAATTATCCGAACTGTCATACTGCTAATGATAGGCAGGCACCTTCAAGTTTTCCTTAATGTCTTTTTCCTGCTTCCTCAAAGGTGTGAAGTATATTAAGTCCAGCAAAGGACGAGAATGGACAGTATACAGTTTGGAAGAGACAGTTTGACAACGAGTGCAAATTTGAAAGTGCGATTTAGAAAAAATAAGTTGGTAGTGCAACATATGCATATTCGTCGGTATTTTTCTATCATCGATAAAATGTTAATATTGATATTCTGAGTGCTCATATTTTCATGTAATTTCGAAAAAGCCTTGACAAGAAAGTTCCAATAAACGAGAGATTTTCCAGCATAAATATCTTAAGGTAGTTGTCGAGTAAACGTCGAATCACAAAATTTTTCCTAGATTTTATTATGTTTATAGTAATTTATAAGTATAAATTCATTAAGGGAAGTTGTCGCAAATTAACAAAAGAACAACATACTAAAAATTTAAAATTAAGATGTACTTGCTACGCAACTTTAAAAAGTTTAATCAATGGCTTATTTAAAAAATCTGAAATATAGTTTTCGACGTTGTACATAAAAATCTGCCATATATCAGTAGGGTTCACAATGTTGAAGTTATGATATTTTTTGGTGAAAATAAAAACTTTTTAAATATGTTCTTATGGACGGTTACAGAAAAATATTATCTTTAACTATATGAATATCTCGACTGCTGCGAGATGAAATCTCATAAAATTTGATGAATACATGCATATAATATAAACGAAAGTTTATACCAATTTTTAACAAAATATACTAACACTTATTTTACTCGCGGCTACTTAAAATTTACAGTTCTGAATATTATTAAAAAGTGATGAAAATATAATGTTACAAAACTACTGATGTTTTGAGTGTGTGTTCACATTTTTATGAGATTTCTTAAAGAAATTTTAAATTTATGGTGATGTGAATGTTATTAAAAAGTGATGAAAATAATGTTACAAAAATACTGATGTTTTGAGTGTGTGTCCAAATTTTTATGAAATGTCTGATAGAAATCTTAAATTTGTGGTACAGTGAATATTATTCAAAAAGTGATGAAAATAATGTTACAAAAATACTGATGCTTTAAGTGAGTGTCCAAATTTTTATGAAATTTCTAAAAGAAATCTAAAAGTGAGTATTATTGAAAACTAATCAAGATAGTTTTATCAAAGTATTGATGTTTTAGGTGCATATCCAAATTTACAAAAATGTTACAAAAATAGTGATGTTTTAAGCGTGTGCACAAATTTTTATAGAATTCCTAAAAGAACCAAAAATGTCAAAAAAAAAAACAGATTTTAAATGAATTTTAATCTCCACCAATTTTTTCAATGAACTTTGATTATTCGAGTGGCTGGTAAGTCGAACGCGGAAACGCATCTGCGCGAGCGTGTGATTTTTCTCGCTTCCCGGAGAAGAAAATCTCCGGCGAGACGGAAGATCGTAATCGGGCGTGCGTGCAAGCTATCACCAAAGAAGCGGCGCGAGGACGAGGGAAAGGAGTATGAGGAAAAAGTAAGACTGCGGCGGAAAAGATTGTCGAGGAGATATACCGAAACGCGAGGAAAAAAGGAAACGGAGTCGTAGAAACGCGCGAGAGGATGAAGTCTCTCGGACGAGCGTTTCGCGATCGACGCGAGAGACTTCATGAGAAAACGATGAAAGCAGAGTTTCTCGCTCATAATTATTGATATTTATACCTGTTTGCCTTCACTCTGGGATAGCACTCGTCGTCGAACGAGACAGAGAGAGAGAAAGAGAGAGAGAAGCATGATGAAAAAAAAACGACGAAGAGAAAAGCTGCACTCGACCATTGGAATTATTTATGACGTTGAGCTGCGGTGATGCACTAAACAACGTTTTACTACCGAACCCGACGTCCGCTATCCACGTGTGCAACGCAACACTCCCGTATCGCATGCTGCACCGGGAAAAGAAAAAAAAATCATCTCTCGCCACGATCCGCGAAAGATTCCCCGCTTATTCTCAAGCCTCATTCTCTGTATACTGCACATTATTATTATTTTTTTTTTCGTTGATATGACACTCTGGAATACGATTGTACTAACAGCAAAATCTCAGTCATATTTTATTTTGTATATGAAAAAATGAAGATGTTTAAAAATTATTTGAGTAGAATTTAACGAAAAAATAAGGGTTATTTGCATAAACGAAAGCGAACCTGTCAAAGTCGAAATCATCCCAAAAATTGGTATACACACGTGTACATTGCGTCAAAGAACGTCTATGTGAATTTTTATCAAAATCTAAATTATTTCACCCCACAGCAATTTTAAGAACGAAGTACCAAAAATTTATTAAATTCTCTTATTTCAAAAAAAAATTGCTTATAAATCCTTAAATATAGCTCATGAACAAATAAAGGAATCCACAATTTTGGAGTTTCGTAATTGAAACGATGGGAGCTCCGACAAGCTTAGGGGCACGTTTGGAAATTTAGTTGAAAATTGCTCCCAGGTGTGTCCGAGAATATTTCTAAGGATATGGATTGAATTTTATTTTTATATATTAATTTTTTTTTCATCTTCTTCTTCTTTCGGGGTATCGTTTTCCTGTCACCGTCGCCGGTCGTTTGACTCGTTTCATCATCGCCGGCTGTCCTTTATGCAGGCAGATGCGTGTTGCAAATTGGTGACGCTCGGGGAACGCGAGCGACGCGTTAAAAAGGCCATGATATCCGTCGACAGGAGATCACCTGCCCGGCTTTCTTCGCGTGCGCCGCAATTACGGCCAATTTTCATCGAGCCGACCGAGCCGTGTCCCCGAAATTGTCACCGAGCTACCGAGCTCGCTCGATAACAATTCCGATCGAGGTATCGCGAGATCCACATCTCGATGTATCTCGAATCAAGAGCGATATATATATTTCGCCCGAAAAACACGAGCTCGCTCTTATCGTCGGATCTCCGAACTTTGCAAAATAGCCGTGGATGATCTCGGTATCGAAATTTACGTTTCTTGCTTCTATTATCACAATCGGATGAGAAAAGATCATGTTAGATTTTGAGCATTTCATTTTCATTCAAGTGTTTTCATTTTATTTCATTCAGATTTTTTTAATTAAACGTTGAAATTTATTTATTTTTTTTTTATTTTTTAATACCAATAGTTGGTACTTAACCCTTCTGGGTCTTTGAAGGAACAGTCAAAATTTCAAACTTAAATTCCTCACTTATGAATAAAGGGTGGCCTTCAGTTAGCTCACCTAAAAAATTTAGGTAATAGTAAGGACTAAAGGCCCAAGAGAGACCTGGGTCTGATAGTTCATGTGCAAACGCCAGCCAGTGCAAATCACTCCTGCATGTTTCCTAAAAGGGACAGTATACACACAGCGTTAGTATTTTCGAAGGTAAATCAATGCAGTTTATTTTTCTCATAGTTTTTCAATTTTTTTTTCACAACTAAAATAAATATTTCATGAAATTTGATGATGTTTGGGTTATTTTGTATAGACTTAAATCTTAAACACAAAACTTTTTTATATATTTCATTTATAAGTAACTTATTTTTTCATTAAAATATTCCCCACTTTCAGGAACTTAAATAATACAATTTTTTGGAGTCCACACCAGAGATCCTATATTTTTTTTTGAAAGCTCATAGTCTAAGCTACAAAAGTCTAAAACCGTTTTTTTTAAATCTATTTAATGTAGAGCTACGAAATTTTTTAACAAAATTCAGTTTTTTTTAACTTTTTAAACTATTTTTCTATCTTTATTATTGATGATGGTTTTTAAAGTTTGACATTGACAACTTTTGAGCCATGTAGTACATACTTAAAAAAATCATTTAAAATTTGTAAAAGTTCAGAACACTTAAAAAATCAACTGTTCCTTAAAAGACCCAGTGCACACACCGTGTATCAAAAAATATAGTGTACACACGAAGGATTAATGTACCAATTATTAAAAATTCTATTTTTTTACAATCATCATATAATTTAAAGAAAATATTAATCATTTATGCGCATATATTTTGTTATGTAAATTACAAATCTTAATTTTTATAAATTTTAATGTAAAAAATACTCATTGATAAGAATTCTATTTTTATATAGTTATTGTAATTTTAAACCTTAATTAATTATATCCTTACTTGACAATCTACCTTGATTTTATTTACAAAAAATTCAATTTTATAAGTAACTTTTTTTTCATTTGGTTATTGTATTTGTAATTAACAATAATTAATAACCATTGTATAATAATTTGGTCATGTAAAATATTAAACTACAAAAAAAATCATAACAAACTGTGCATTGATACTTGTTTAGTTATTAAAAAATTCATTATACAAATTTTTAGCAATAAAACTGATGTTTTAATAGTTTTTGTACTATATTTTACTATATTCATTAGTTATTTATTATTTTTTCATATAATACACAGTACAACTTTTTATATAGAAGAATATTGAAATACAAAAAAAAGATAAGGACTGTATCGATTTAAAAAAAATTTCATACAACAGAGCTGGTGTAATTTATTCTTCATTTCGCATATCGAAAATTTGATGACACTTGTACACCCAAAATTAGCTTTCACCTTTTTATCCTGATTAATTTTTTTGTTTTACGAAGGTTCTGTCCAGGTTCTTTTTTTAAGGCATTCGAGTTTTTTTTTGTTTCTCTTATGCTAATCGGCGAAGGCGAACGTTCGGTCACGTTGGTACTTAGTCTGAGTTACGATACTAGCCTGACACCTTCCAGTCTCTTTTCTCGGTGCGGAACACGACGCAGAAAAAAAAATTAAGATAAAGATACGTAAAGGATATCGATGATCGTTATCGTTGCTAACACACAACGCCGGACAAGAGTCTTCCTCTTAAAATATTAAATTATGCATATTCGCGTCGATCGTTCACGCTTCGATTTACCATTTATTCGGCGCGTCTTCGTAGCACGCGAAATGTGCCCAAAACGCTTTTAATGTATCCTTCACTCGCACGAGGATCAAAATATTATAATTTTTGGACAACGAAACGTAAGAACTGGCTCGATAAATGGAACAAAATGATCTTCGACTTTTTTTCAATCCATTTGACGAATACACATCTCTGAATTAAAAGGTAGTTCGATAGCCAAGTGTTGTATAAAAAAAGGGGCGCTCCCCTTAACGAAAAAAGTAGTGTCCATAATAAAGGTAAAACGTTACAAATTTTTGAAAATATTAACAGAATAATCATAGAAGAAACATAATTATGCTATTTTTATCGAATTTTCTTTACTTATACTAAACTTCGAGATCGTTACTTTTTTTCAAAATGGATAAAATATAAAATTTCTACTAACATGATTTGTTTCTGAAAAACTAGACGGGATATTATGCTGACTTTTTTGTATAACTTCTGTACGTGGTACTCTAATATTTTTAATTTTTTCGTAATTTTCTTAAATGTCGTTTTCAAATTATTTTTATGAATAGTTTTTTAGTGACGTTCCGGTGGAGAAATCTCTAAGCTCAAATTTTAAATATCTTAGAAACTAAACGATAGAATTACTCAATTTTTTTTTATTCGATTTGTTTTCTTTTTCTACGAAACATACAAATTTTTCAAAATTTTCTTAACTAAACAGTTTTTCCTATCCAACTATCTTAAGCTTCGTTGATAATTTGTGCCATTTTTCGCACAATTTGGAAAAAAGCCAATAACTTTTGAGCATAAACATTTTATTGAAAACATTGTATCGAAACTTTCTCAATAACCAGATTATAGAAACAAAATATTTATGTAGTGAGAAATAATTTTTTTTTCATCGAAAGAGTAATAAAAACGTACAGAAAAGAAATTAATTCAACTCCAAAGCCTGTAAATATTCAATGAACTTGGCAATAAATTTTATTTATCGATTCGAAAAAAAATTAATAATAATCTGATGTATTCTATATACCATAAAAAATTATTACATAAATTTTATATACGTGTCGATTAAAAATTCCCAAAAACCGTTTAATCTCGAATGTAGCAAAAATTTAACGAACCTTAAGATAAATTCCATTCGTGTATCGATAAAAAGTCGGAAATGTTCCATCACGCTTTGAGCACCGAAAAAGTTTAACGAACTTCAGAATAAATTTTGCGTCCGAAACAGCAAGAAATTGCTCAAAATCTTCTCGTAAATTCACTGTCAAAATTTCTTCTGCCACCGTAAATAATATTCAAAGAAGCAAGATAGTAATCAAGTCTCGTACATCGTAATCAGGCGTGCTTGAGTGAAGTTTTACAAGAAGGAGAAAGAAGTACGTGAGGGGGTCGTACGTCAGACGAGATTATCCGACGATCTTCCACATATATTTTCAGTTCATCTACGTGTACTGAAAAAAATTCGTTCACACGTACATAAAAAAAAATATTACACAAAAAATTTTTTTAAAAAGTTTCTGTGAAAATTCATGTTATAAGTAATATTAAAATAAATATTAAATACTCATTCAAGTTTAATTAAAATAATGCTAAAATATATTTGAAAAATAAAGTAAAAAATGAACTATATACGTATAGGTGTAAATTAGATTAAAAAATCATAAATAAAGCAGCGTTGAATAAACCATAAAATAAGGAATAAATTAAAAAGAATAAAATTAAAAAAAAATGTCTTTCTTTTTTCGCCGAAACATGTTTAAAAGTTCTATTTATACATAAAAAGAAGCCTGCATAAATTTGAGCTCTGTATAAAAATATTAACAGGGAGGGCATCGCATTTTTCGATTTTCCATAAGATTAACATGGGAAACACTTACGTTTTCTCCGTCACTTTTTTGTAGCTGCCTAACGATACATCAGACAAAAATAAGTCCAAATATATTTTTGTAGGAAATTAAATGCTCTACAAAAAAGTTCTCTTGTGAATTTTTCCTTAATCTCACCATTTTAAATATATTCGAGGTCGAAATTGGAAAAATTGGAAAAATCATTAATTTTGCATCATATAAAATCACTAAGTAGTAAGCGCAGAATAAAATGGGCAATTCATTTTTTTTTGTAGAAAATTAACTGATCTTCAAAAATGATCTCTTGAGTTTAGTCGATTAGATGAAGCGTTAAGATATTCGTATCTAAAGTTCAATGTTAACCGGTTTTCATACATTTCCCTCAAATTTCAACATTCAACTTTAGATACGCGAATATCTTAACGCTTTATCTAATCGACTAAATACGAGAGACCATTTTTCAAGATCGGTCAATTTCCTACAAAAAAATGTATTATCCATTTTATTCTGCTTTCTACTTAGTGATTTATGATACAAAAATAATGATTTTTTCAATTTTTCCAACTTTGACTTTAAATATCTTTAAAATGGTGAGATTATCGAAAAATTCACAAGAGAACTTTTTTGTAGAGCATTCAATTTCCTACAAAAATATATTCAGACTTATTTTTGTCTGATGTATGCAGCAACAAGAATCTGACAGAGAAAACGTAACTGTTCCCATTTTAATCTTATAGAAAATCAAAAAGTGCGATGCGCCACCTATTAATATTCATATAAAGAGCTCAAATTTGTACAGGCTTCTTTTTACGTATACATAAAACTTTGAAACCTGTTTCCGCGAAAAAAAGAAGAAAAACGTTTTTTTTTTTGAATCACCCTAGAGTATATGTATTAAAAAAAAGTATAGGATGCTAGAGGCAAAAACAATGGTGGGTGAAGAGAGTCTGTTTTGAAGTGGTCGTAGCTTCGGAGCTCTTGTAATTTATACGACGAAAGGGTAGGATATAAGGAAGCCCTCTCGTTTTTTCTAGCCTCGTACTTTCCACGTGAAACGTACTCGGGTTGAGTCAGTGTGCGGATCATTCGCGAGTGAAGTTTATGTACGTATGATGGTGTAAGTGTGTGTATTGGAGGAGATGAGCTGGAGAATCGTGCTCAAGAGCGGACCCGAGGAGACACGTCGACGACCACCGCAGACGCGAATCTTTACACGACGACGCAAGAACCACGAGCACTCTCCACTATAGAATCGTGCACAGCCACTTGGGCTGTTAACTAGGATCGTGGAATAATGACGATACGAAAGATTCAGAAGTAATATTGAATTTTTTTTTTCAAAGAAACCTCGACTCCTTCCCAAACAATTGTTAGGGACGTATATAAGCGATATTTTTTAAAATATATAAGAATTTGATTAATTTTTGATATTATGAAAAAATATTGTGCCAAATTTGAAATCATTCTACTGAATGGTTCAAAGCGTCATCAAACTCTAGAGTTTTTGAGATTTAACATTGCTTTTTATGGAGAATTTGTGTAAATTTGCACTGAATAAAAAATTTAAAAATATGAGATTCTTGTGGATTTTTTTTATATTCGTAATAGTGTTCATTTTGTATAAACAGTCATTTCAAAATGTTTTATCAAAATTCTTTTTATTTAATTGGTTAAATAATAAAAAATGTTTAAATTATTGTTAAAATATATGCTTAAATTACTAATTGATAATCAAAATAATACTTAAGAAATTGGTGACTCTTTAGTAAAAGCCAGAGTTTAGATTTTACAAATTTAACTTTGTAAGAATTGACTTTTTGCTGGCATTGTCTGTCCCATATATCCTCAATATACATTTTTATTGGCAATACGTTTTTAAATATCGAATATAACTACAAACCATAATATTTATCTTTGATAACTAAAATTTTCTATTGTATACACTTATGAAGATATGTTAAATTTAAAAAATCTTTATTACGTCAATTTTTAAACATAATTTTTAAAAAATTAATTTTTATTTTATTTTGCATTTTCTCCAAGTAATTCATATATTTTGAGTTTTTTATGTGTAAATTTTGGTACATATTATTTTTCAAGTGTCACTCTTTATCTACTAAATGTTTTTTTTTCATTTATGAACAAAATTGAATATTGAAAAATAATTTTTATTATTTACTGATTGATAGTGAGAAAAACGTTTTCAAGTGTCACACTTTTATAGCTATATTATATGAATAACTATTTTATTTTTTTACATGTCGTTTCTATTTTAAAACTTTTGCACACTCTCATGCACTTTTGACGTAAATTTTGCATGAAATTTTTTTGGTTAGAAATAAGTTACATAAGCTTCGAACTTCGTATATACGAACCAAAAACTGCAAGATAAAAATGTACCTGAAAATCGAATTATTACTTAAAAACTGTCATTTCATGACAGTTCTCGATCTAAAAAAAAATTAATATTTATTTGCATTTTTTAACTATTGTACAGCATGAATTGAGCGTTAAATTTTTTGCTGATGGAAATGTATTATGTAAGCTTGGAGATTCAACGAACCGAATATGTACCGAAATATGTTTACATAAAAAAAAAATTAAAAAAAAATGGAAGATTTGGCTGTATATCCCTCTCACGCTCGAGGAGCTTTTTCTCCTGTTCCTCGGCTTTTTTGCTCCAGAAATACGGACCCTTGCGCAGAGAGTCCGTCACGCTCACAGCTGTCCCCGGTGCTCGTCCACGTTGCTCGTGAAGGGACCGGCGCGCCGCCCGTCGAACTCTCCTCCGAGTTATCGTTCTTTTCATCCCGTTCAAACAATAACAAGCATTGTTCCTTTCGCCTTACGCAAACTGTCGCGTACGTGCGTGTGGCAGCCCTGCACATCTTTTTAACTCCCTCGCTTTTTTTCGTCCTCCTCCCCCTTTATTTTTTTCGCTCAGCAAGGAATAAATGGGATATGGAGAGAAATTTAATAAATAGAAATAATAAGTGAAAAAATGAAGTTTTTTAAAACTTATTTTTAATTTAATTAAATTAAATTTATTAAATTACATTTATTTTAAAGTAATTAAATTATTTTTAATTAAAATTTTTCCTATTTAACCCTCAAATAATTGAATTGTCAAATAAAAAAAATTATATCTGACGCTGGAATTCTTAAAATCTTTTCTTCTATATTTCATGTCCGTAAAATAATCTTTTTTTAGGAATTCGTATTAAAAAAAAGTATACAAAGAATATTCGAAAAATTCTATACGTAATTTGAAAAAATTGCACTCATCAAAAAATGCTTCGAAGGACACTCAAATAAATTCTTGTTCCTGCATATTTTCAAACAATCAAAAAATTACAGGTGTTGCGTGTCGAATTATTGAAAAAAAAGAATGATAGATTTTTTTGTCTTGCAGCTTTTGAAAAAATAAATTTAAAAAAAAACGTGAAAAACGAGAAATAAAGCGAGAAGGATAAAGGAGGAGGGATGAAGGAAGGAGAAAAAAAGGATGCAGAAGTTATGCAGTGATGCACGCACATGTGTATTCGCTGAGCGTTTTAGCCCGGAGCGTCGGCTAACTCGAGTGAAATAAGAGGCAAAGAAGAGATGGCATGTACGAGATGAGAGAAGAAGGGTAGAAATAAGATCGAGAAGGAGAGAGGCACAATGAGCGCCTTTACCGAGATCTCATTCTTCCTCTCTCTCTCTCTCTTTTCACAATCTCTCTTTCTCACCAGCCAAGAAACACACTCGCATTCCTTATACTCCCATTCGTTCCTTCGACTTGCACTCATTTCTGAAATTTTATATCGGGCTCTCTCTCTCTCTCCGGCTCGGATATATTTTCAGAAAAGTTCGTTAACCCTCGAGCCTCGTCGTTGATTTTGACAAAAAATATTTTGGAAAATGTATTTTCGGAAAACTCTCCGTGACATAGTTTTCTCCCTTTGTATTATTTCCCCCTATTTTATTTTACTCCTTCCTCGAAATATTTATGGCTCTTTCGGAGTAGAATGAAATATTTTGGAACATCGCGAGACAATGTTTTTTTTTTCTCTTCTCGTATATTTCTTTGTTTGTATATTTTATTCGTTGCTCGTTGTCTGATTGATCGCTTTGCATTTTAAAAATTCTCGAAATTTTAAATATATCGAATTATTTGAAAAAAGTTATTTTTGAAATGTCTCTGAGTAATTTTTTATTTGTCCTTTGTTCTTTGTATAATTTTTGGCTCTCGATAAACATTTTTGAATTTAATCACGAAGACGTGTTCAAAATTAAAAATGATGGAACATTTTTGAAAATTTTACGAAAAATTGAATAACATCTCCAAAACATAAAAATTTCACGACGATTAGAAAAATCTTCATTAATACATTAATTATTAAAAATGGCTATTGGCTACTATATGACTTTGAATCTCTAATGTTTTTCTTCAGTTAATTCTCAGTAAACAATTTCTTGTATATGGGAAAAAAACGTTGTCAATAAGTATTCGATTTTTCACATTTTTTGATTTTAATTTTATACGTTTAAATATAAAGAAATATTTATTATTGCTCGTTCGAGGCTTTCGGAAATTCTCGAATTCTGCAACGAAACTTTGATTCTGTACGGAGAACGTAAACAAAAAAGCGTCGAAAAAGATTTCGCGGAGTTTATCGTCGATTCCGTAAGAATACGACGAGCATAAATTTCGTTTCTCGTTGTATACGAGTCGTAAATTCGTGGCAAAAAAATAGGGATTCCGTTATCCGGAGGATACGCGACGCGTATAAATTATTCGGGAACGAAACGAGTACGCGCACGGGCGCGAGGCGACACACGTGAAACGTTATTCTAATTCAATATGCCTTTTTTTACATTTATTTTTTCAACCCAACTTTTCTGAAAACACTATCGAAAATTTTGGATCTAGAGGGTCGAGGGGTTGAACGCACCCCTTTCAAATCTGACTCACGAAAAACGCTTTTTTGTTTTGTTTTTGAGAAGGGTCGCGTGTGTCCCTTTTGTACGAAAAGGCGACAAAAAATGGGTCAAAAAAGTGCGTTGGGAAAAAAATTCATGAAAAAAAAGACTCGTGGAAAAAAAAACGATTGGGGTTCGAGAAATTCAAATCGAGGGTGGGGAAATTGCGAAAAAACAATGAGTGTATGAGTCGACCGATGAAAAAAAAGGGGGAAGGGGAGAAAAAAATTACGAGATAAAGAGGGTGAAAAAAATAGGAAAAAAAATAGGACGCGCGCGGTATCCTTTTAATGGACGTGCATTTGCGCGCACGGGGGCCGTGATATGCAGATTCGGATGCACCCTTTTTTCTCCGCCCTTTGCCCGAGTCACCGTACGCTTGTTTTTCAACGGCCCAGCATCCATAGTTTTTTTTTTACACCGCGATCCACGATCGCCCTTTTTTCATTCGGCAGACGCGAGAGCGCACACCGAATTGTGCTGACGAAGTAATCCTCGTCCCGATTAAACTGGCGTTCGAACTTCGTTACTCGCACAATCGAACCTTGTCATTTTTTGTTCCGTTTTTTACCCACTCACGTCATTATTTTTTAATCGCGTGTTTCATACCGATTTTTTTTTGTTTCTTCAAAGCATCGAACCGAAATTGAGTGTGATGACTTTTTAAGAATATATTATTGAGACTAAAATCGAGAATCTCATGAAATTTCTTTGAAAATCTTGACATATTATTGAATAAGTTTTTTACTATTTTACTATTTTATTTATTTATTTTTGTTTCTTTAAAGCATCGAACCCATATCGAGTGTGATGACTTTTTAAGAATATATTGAGACTAAAATCGAGAATTGCATGAAATTTCTTTGCAAATTTTGCCATATTATTGAATAACGTTTTTTTAAATTTTACAATTTTATTTTACTCTTTTACTATATGCCACTATTTTTTAATCGCACGTTTCATTCGGATTCTTTTTGTTTCTTCAAAACATCGAACCGAAATCGAGTGTGATGACTTTTTAAGAATATATTGAGACTAAAATCGAGAATGTAATGAAGATTTTTTGAAAATTTTGACATACTATTGAATAACGTTTTTTACCTACTCATGTGATAATTTTTAATCGGGTGTTTCATCCGTGTTTTCCGAGTGACTGTGGGATCTGCAGCATGACTTTAAGCTAAAAAACTAAGTGGTAGATAGATAGATAGTTAGATAGATACATTTATTTGCATCAAGGAAATAATCCCACGAGTACAATGTAGAGTACAGAAAATAAATGTTTGGTAGTTGGATTACAAAAAAAGAAAAAAAAATAATAATCATATGGTATGGAGATAAATTGAAATAAAAACTTTTGATTAGACTGTACCTATATAGAACTACCTTAAGGTAGTACAACGGAGACAGTCTATTCAAAAGTTTGTCCTTATGTGTTAACTTGATGTAAAATCATCAGTTGAAATTTCTTGAGACAGAATTATTCAAAAATGGCACAGATCTTCGTTAGCATTGTATTAACGTGTTTGCAAAATTTAAAAAGGCTTTATACCATCCCAGCAAACACAGCAAGGATAATTTTCGTAACTGATATATAACAGTTACAAAGCTTGTCAAATTTTGGTAACTGGTATATAATTGTTACAAAAATGTTATTTCTGTGTTTGCTGGGATGTAGTTATTTGGATATTAATTTATAAAAATTGCTACTTTTAACATGGGCTCTTATGGGAGATTCGAAAAAACAACGACATTCAATGTATAATATCTTGACTTCTAAATGGTGAAACTTTGTAAAATTTGACACATGTTTTCATGTGACATTAAAGAAGACCTGTGCAAATTTTTAAGAAAATCTCTCTCAACACGGTTTTGCATTTGTACTACCTTAAAAGATGAATAACAATGTGACGATCCGATAATTTGACAATATTTGCAATGCTTCGGAGTTCCATTGACGTGATTTTGTGTACGACGAACGAGAAGACGCGCCGAGAATCCGAGCAGGCACGCATATGTCGCATCTGAAAGATTAATCACCCTCGCGACCGCAACGATGCGTGTTTACACGATTTATTTTGTGCAGGCCCGCGAGGTACGCGCGTATTGCGGACTTATTCTTTGCGCTTTACACACGTGCGTGCGAGAGTGCGAAAAGCCCCGAACCACTAGATCAGCTGGCAGGTTCTCCGATCTTGGTCTGGTAATCGGAGAATCTCGGAAAGAAACGACGAAAAAATGAAAGAATTGCAAAAAGGACATATGGATTATATCGAAAGCGAATCAGCGATCGACACTGAACGATTTTTCTCAATTATCAAAACTGCGTGAAATGTTTTATTCATTTGGAAAAAAAAACAATTAAGACCTAAATGCTATATTCACGATTTTATTCGAAACCATCAGCGAGTATCCAATGCGATGCAACGGACAATGTTCGTCTTTCAAGTCTGTCGATTCATATTCATTTTTAGATTCATAATTAGCTATTCATTTTTAGATTCTTATATAATTGATTATTCATTTTTAGATTCATAATTTAAAAAAAATTTACTTAGAGAGGTTTTAATTGCGATGTTGTTTAATAATTTCTTCACATTCAAAAGAGATAAAAGCTCTGCATTGAAAATTGTCTATAAATTAAATAATCCATATTTGAAGTACCAGTGAAAAATGCAGTTTTAAAAGAACCAGTCAAAGAGAGGTTCTTTTTTATAGAAAAAGTATTTTCAACACGTTTCGATATCACTATTTACAATTCAGACTCAAGTTCTAGAAACGGATACGAAAAACGTAAATTTATCCGAGCGAGATCGGAACATCGAATCGCGATATTCATTTTTGATTTATACTCACGAGTTTGTTGATTCTCGATTTAATTAAGGGAAGAGTTGAAACAAAAATGTAGATGACCAGGTCTAGTTTCTCGTTGATTAAAGTACGTCGGGAGTGTTGCTGGCTCGCTCGTTGCCGGACGGACAATAATATCTCTTATTCACTCGGTTTTGCGAGCTCATTCACTCCGCTTCTGGCGAGGAAAGAGAAAGAGAGAAAGAGAGAGAGAGAGGCGTTATTCCCGACGTCCCACACGGTTGCGTCGCGCGACTCGGGTAATAATCCATCATTTATATTAATTGCGCTCGGTCCACCCTTTGCTCGGTGCGTACAAACGATATCGTTGTGTGCTCGCAGAGAAGCTCGCGAAGAACTCGCGGCCAAAGGACGGACCAGGGAAGATGCCATCGCTCGTATACCACACTCGGGATCTTCATAAATTTTAATTAACTTCGCGCACAATCGAGCAAGCGCTCGGCATAGTTTTCTCCGTTCCGCACTTTATTCGAGTCTTTCATGAAAATCGCTGTTATGTCAGTCTCTCGAAAGCTCACGAATTTTCGACGAGTGTTACGCGAATGGAATTTTCGATCTCGCCGAAAATCGTTACAATTTTCTAAAACTTGTTTATTATGTTTGTTAAGGTGGTTGGTCTGTAAAATGAGCGTCGATGGTTTTTGTTAGAAAAAAACTGAATAAACTTTCTTCAACGTCATACGTATATGTGAACCAAATTTTAAAAGGTTTTACCGTACAGAAGTTGAGATATTTAATGACTAATATTATATCACCAATTCTGGACGGTCAAGCTACTTAAAATTTTGCAGAGAGTTTTATATAACATCGAAGAAACTTTGTTTAGTTTTTTATAAAAATGTATCGTGGAAAATTTGGTAATTGTATACTAAGTATACCAGGAATTTCTGACCTTGGATGACCTTCAAAGCAGAGTATGTTATTCTTTAATAAATTTTCAATAACTTTTCTTGATAAACTTAAACTCGTAAATAACTTCAAACTTCATGAAAACAGAAAAAACTTTAAGATTTGACTGTCAAAGACCAACCACCTTAAATAATCTGATTCATTGTTGTTGAATACATTTTTGTGAATTTATAAGAAAATTCAGTAATCGTAGGATCTTTAAAAAGTGTAAAAAAAAGTATTATCGGCCATTTTGAAATATGATAGAACTTTAAAAGTTATCAATAAACGTCAGAACGTGACACTATTTCCAATATACGAAGAGATAAAACTTCTTCCAATATCGAGAAGATTTTGTAGCGGCGGAAAAGAATCTGAAAGACCGAGTAACAAATCAACGAAGGACTAAACTAGTCAGACCAACCCATCGCTTGGTCGATTATTTTCAGCTGCGGAGGCAAATGGTGAAGAAGATTCGCAAGCTGTAATCGATCCCAGGAGAGATTGCGAGACTGGCGGTGATTGAAAAAAGTTCTAGGATAAAAGTGGTGATGAAAAAATGAAGGGAAAATGAATGAACGAGATATTGGAAGTCTGGTGGACGACGTTGAGTGAGTTTAGCATGCGACGGATGGACACGATCGAGGACTAAACTCGTGTATGACCGAGAAGCCGCTTGATTCCGTCCGTGCGCGATAACAAGCGGTTGCCTTCGAGCAATTAGGACAGGAAGCCATCTCCGGCTGATGATATGTTGCTCCGTGCTCCTGTTCTCCACAGCCTCTTTCTCTATCTCTCTTTCTCTCTCCTTACCTCTGATACGTACCAGTTGAGATTCTATAACAGCCTTGATTCAAGGACGACCGGGCGATTATTATTACTATGCTATACCGATCATTATATGGGATCGGATGGTGTAATCAGCTCCCGTGTTTATGGGTCGACCGTCCTTTTTCCCCCATTCAACGTTTTATCTCCATCTCACTCTTTCATCCTAGCTCGGACTCCATTTGCGTGCGTTCCTAAATAAATCGAACGGAAAGACGTCGCATGCCTTACGTTTAATACTTCGCCTTAAAAGGTCCATGACAGGAAGCTTTCCTGGAATTCTTAGTAATCTGCTTTGTCGATTTTTTCGAAAACGTTCCAGGCCTGGTAGTGTGCGGAGGAATTAATAACGATTAAGATAAATATATTGCTGGCTGTTCGCCCTGTCTTTTTGCCAACTTGATTCATCAATTTGTTCATGGATGAGGCGAGATTTGATAATTTGTGAGAAATGCGCACCTAATTGGATAATGGTTTATAATTTTATGCCGTATCTTAAACGGGCTGTGACGCAAGAAGCTTTCCTGGAATTTTTAGCATCAGGTTTTGTCAATTTCTTGCACAAACTTATGAGTTTTGATAATTCATGAAAAAAAAATGATAAAAGAAACACTTGTGAAAGAGGCTTTATTGAATTTTTATTCAATACTTATGCATCATAAAGGTGTTCAAATATGATATGCAAAGCTATTAGTGGTCTGCTATTATTTATAAAAAAAGGGTTTTATTTACATAATTCTACCTCGCTTTTGACTATATTGATAATATGTCAAATGTGCGTGTTCCAAAAAGTATTTAAATGCGTACATGTAACAATTAAAATGTATAAAATATTCCATGCCAATGAAAAAATAGTTGGTACGAAAATAAAGACTAAAAGTACTAACTAATTTTATCAATTCTACAAGACCACAGTAGTTGTTGTTCTTGTTCAATGAAAACGCAGCCAATGTCATTCGACGAAGTAGCTGATTGGCGTTGCAGTTTCTCTCGAGTTGAAAATCATAAAACCGGTAAAACGTTCTAAAAGGAGGACAGCGATCCTGGGCTCGTTTGGAGCGAGCGATTCAACAATTTCTGTTATTGAGGGTCCTCAAGAATCAGTAGCATCAAGACGGAAGTATTATTGCCATACCGCAGAACCGGCCCTTTCTCCTCTCGCGACCATTATATTGACACCGCAGTGTAACGACGCTGAGAACGAGATGGGAGGTTTCAAACTCCCGGGGCTTGGAACTTCCCTGGCTTCGGAGTAAACAACTTTTGAGGTCCGCAGAATCCGCTCCGGCATTTTTCTCGCTTCCTCTCTCCAGTGTTGGATCATCGAGCGAACCGGTCTCGAATCGCCTGTAAATCCGATGCGAACGCTCGCCAAGATATTGCCCCGCGGATTTTCAGTGCAACGACTCGGGACCGCTTTTTTAGCCTTTCTTTTTCACTCTGACTGACTCACGTAGCCTCGAACAAGCTCCATTGATGGGCCGAGACTGAGAACAGAGCTCGATCGTAATTTTTACATTTCCAGACGTATTTTTATCCCAATTTCGTATTGTTTTGTCAGAAAACATCATAGTCCAAATATATGTCTATTCTATTAAGAAATACTATCAAAGCCATGAATACAAATTTTATTAAAATAGTGTCAATTTTTAATAAAACCTCTAGATGGTTACTGATGAATTATCATTATAGAGCATTCTTATGTCGATTTACCTTCACACTCGTTAAAAGTTTATTTGCATCCTTAGACCAAGATTTAGAGAACAAAGTTTGTTCTTTAAGGAGGTATTAGCGATACATACGACTTATTATTAAATGAGACGCAAATAAATGACTTTTAAGACTGAATAAGTCTTTTTTACCAAATATACTAATTTTGAAATGTAAAATATTGATGTAATACAGATAGTTAAAAAGTGATTTTCATCTTTAGGTTATAATTTGACTTTGATTTACTCACGTATAAATATCATATCCAATATGATAATTAAATAATTCACTGAAAATTTGGATGACCAATGAACACGTGAGATATTTAATATTGTTTGAAGGTTTACTCTAAATCTATATATTTTTTCGATCAAAAAGCGCATCCTAACGATTTCTCATAAGACTCTGATTTATTTGAAACATGCTTTGTTGGGATGGGTTTTCATTTATTTTATCGATAATACTCTATATCGTAAAAAAAACAATTCAATTTCGTACTTTGGTTAAACTTTGGTTAATAGACCTCCTTAGACGATGATTATCAAGAAATAATGTAATTTGGCATTGGAAGGCAACATTTGCACAATCAAAGCGATTCAGGGGTCAACGAAGGCGAATGAATATCCCTCTGGCTCTCACTCTCGATCTCGGCTATCGCTCGTGTGCGGTGACGTGATTTAATCTGGCTCATCCGGTCGAGCCCCGAGTAAACAGCGTCCTTCGTCGCTATCACGGCAGATTCGTGACGGAGGGAGAGCAACGGGCGAACGGTGAAAATCAAGCGATTCGTGCACCGCGAAGACGAGCCGCGTCGTTACCGATTACCCAGAGCGCAATTTAATTCCCAATTTCATGCGTTCGGATACCGAATTAGAGGTGATCTCTCGGCAAGGCTCCAAAACGCGGGTCCATCGTCTCGAATTGTGTATTCGAGCAATTAACGTGTACGCCGCGGTCGATCGTCTCGCTCGCACGAAACCGCCGACGCGTGGATCCCTCGGAGACGCGAGGAGGGAAGGAGATAAATAATCTCTAAGCGAGGGGAACCGCGCGGGAAGATCTCTCTTTCGACTTGTTTATACTCACATTGGGTGCAACGGCGGGTCGGGAGAGGGAAAAGAGGAAGGTCAATGACCGCCAGTCATCTCGGCGATACTGATATGAGCCAGGATCGTCGTTATTGCCTCGCTCGTTCCGCAGCTCCGCGATGGTCCGTTCGCAAAGCTGACAGCCTTCCAAACACTTCCTAGAATAGATGTCCTCTATCTGCTTCCTATGTTTTTTTTTAATTTATTTTTTATTTTTTAATAATCTCTCGAGAATCTTTTTCGTAATACTTCTCCGGATAACGTCCACTCTCTGTTTTTTAATACTACTCGTCTTATGGCATTTTTATACTCAATTTTATCTATTTTCCTCCTAGGACTCTTTTCATGATGTCCGGTCCTATTTCTTGGTCTTCTCATAGTATTCCAGTAGAGTTCTTCTTTTTTTTTATTCTTCCCTTTATCAATATTGTTTTCAGGCTTTCGTTATTATAATGTTGCCTTTAGTTTTGTTTATACGTCTCTTTGTAACTTTAGTTTTTACGGAAGACATTGTCGCGAGGCATTATAATAAATATTCAATTCAACTCAATTCTCATGAGGTAAACGTACCAATAATTAAACATTTACAAGTTTGTTCGTTTTTTTTCTATTTTAAAGAAGTCGAAACGAAAAAGTTTACTTCAAATTATCACATCTTGATTAAAATTTTAAACCCATCTTATATGTTATCTTTTTCAATATTTACAGTATATAAATACGGAAATATTGAAATACTGCATGTTCATGCAGATGTGCCTATAGTTGAATGAAAAAATTGACATTGTCTTTAGTGTTAAATAAGCTTGTCCCAATAGTTAAAAGCTATGAAAAAATTTTCTACGAAAAAAATCGACCACTTATTAATATTGAAAAAAAAACATGGTCAACTACTGAAATGTTTACCTCATTTATCAAACGATTGCTTTATTGTGTTACTTCGTTGTTAGTTCCTATTTGGTTCAACAAATGGACTGTCTGCAAACTTTAGTACTTTTCTAATTACTATTGTAGTGCATTTTCTTTAACTAATGAATAGTGCTCCTTGCCATTTGATTAAAATTATTTTATATAGTAATATTAGTATAGTAGTTTTTCAAGAATATCTTTCTAGATGACTACGTGTCAATAATAGTTTTTCCCAAGTTTGCTATTGTAACTACTGGTAGACTCAGTGTCGTGCTGCCTAAACTTTCCAAGTTTTTCCAGGATCATATTCCAGATGAACAAATGCAATCCTTGTTTTTTCATAAAAAAATTGTTTCACAATACTGTTACAGTATTTATCTAGAACCAGACGAAAGCAGACTATAGAGAACCCGGTTCTTTTAGTCTCATGCTATATTTTCCTTGACATTTCCTGATGATATTTATTCACAGCATCTTTGTGATGGCATTTTGATACAATTCTCGTACCAGTCAATATATTTGCTGTCAAAAATGCTTTTTTGGTACTTTTAACGGAAGCTCGAGCTTGATTCGTCGAAAGATGAGAATTCTGGAGGTTTGAGAGTCACTGGAGGCTAGAAGAGCGAGAGGAGAGCAGTGGCAGCATCGTCGGCGCAGCTCTTCAGAAGCGGAGGAGAAGAGAGGAACGTCGGGTCTACGCCAAGCTGTTTACTAGGAAGGAGGCGAGGCGTGTCGTTGAACCTTCGGCTGCTGGTGCTTCTCTCCCCGCGTGTGTATTAGTGTACACAGCCGCGTAGCATTGCCGGGAAGGCCAGGCAGAAAAGCAGAAGGCACACAAACGGGCCAGGCGTCAGGCGTGTCCCTCTCAAGTTTTGCGCTCATTCGCTCCCTCTCTCTCTCTCTCTGATTCTCTTCACTCCGCAAACTGTTCTCTCTTATCTTTATCTCCCTTCTTCGTCCCGGCCCTTCCTTATCCCTCTCAGGTTCAACTTTTTCTTCCTCTTCTTCATCTTATTCCTCTCCCCGTTCTTTTTTCATCGTTTTTCCTACTTCTTCTTATTCGTCATCCTCCGCTTCGCTTTCGCCAGATACCCCACCACGACTCAACGCTCGCTGGACTCTTTTTTTTTTCTTCCATTTTATTTCACCATACGATTCTTCTTTGACGGTATCAAAATACAGAAATCCATCTTCTGACACTATCATTGATAAATAAAGGATTAAAAAATTTTTTTTTAATAATTAAATTTAAAAAATAAACAAGAGGTTTAGTTTCTTTAGTTTAATTGCAACATTTGCATATTCCGGACATTTTTTTGTTGCCTGGTACTCGTATATGTAAGAAGTCATCGAGCTCAGCAACTAACTTTTGGAGAATTGGCGAGATTCCAATCTGTTGTCGTGCAACGACCGTGATACCATTCCCATTATTTCACTAAATGTACACACTGATTCAAATTTCTATTTTTTTTATCTGCCTGTCCCTCGCTATGCTCAATAGCTTGTTTTAACGCATCTCATTGCCAAAAAAAATAAAAGTTAAAAACGATACTATGAACGTGAAACAAAATCTTGAGAGGTCTTTGACACGAAAAACTATTTGCAAAATATGCGAACATACCATCGTAGGTTGCAGTAATTATCCAGAATTTGGAGGTTACTTAACACAAAGTTATTATTTATTAAATATCAATTTTTAAAGACATCAAGTCATTTAAACTATTTTTTTTAAATTTTAATATTAAAATTTGATAAAAATTAAATAAAAAATAAAATAAAAATGCTTGGAGACTTTAAATATTTTTATTACATTTTAAACGAACTAGCAGCCTGTGAATTTCGATAAAACCTTTTATAGGTCGTATCTCTCATTGGAAATTATTATAATGTATTAAAAAGTCACTGATCGATTGTCCTCGATAAAGAGGTACATTAAACACGATTTTTCGTTTGCATAATGCATACGAAAAACAATTTACCAGCAGATGTATTCTAATTTGCTACACTGTTAACTCGTTTTCCGATCTTTTCCAGCGGATAAAATATATTCAAGGCTCGGCGCACAATTCTGCCTTTGCTTTCTCTACTTGGCATTTTTTCACCTTTTTTATAATCGAGCAACCACGAGTACGCTGTATTACAATTTAAAGTGCACGTATATCAATATCGGAATAGATAACTGTTGGTTATGCAAAATAATATTAATTTGCATTCGCGTGTATTTCTTCTTCTCGTGGAACAACCAGTGTTCTTGTACCCGGTAGTAAAAAAATGTGAGAAATGTGATAAATATTCTAACGCAATATGAACTAATGCATTATTATGAAAAATGTATAATCATACTGTTTAAAATGTATGTGTGGGTTACAAGAAATTAGAAATGTCACAATTATTAATGAATGAAAAACATGCATAAATATTTTATCACAAAAAATTAAATAAGTCTTTATCATCCTGGTCAATTTTTAAAAAGATTTACTGCTTCGAATATGAGATATATTTGATACAGATGTAGGTTTCTTATTTAACATGAATTCCCTATGTCAAGGTTTTAAAATTTCCAAATTTTTCGTGATAACTGCCGCTGATTTGATACTCACATCTTTCTCAAAAGTTTACAAGACTACATAACAGATTTCAAACATTTGAGAAATTTTTTTTAAAAATTAGATCACCAAGATTCGAAGATGTAACTGTTCAAAGTTTGAATCTTCTTGGAAATTTATTTTTATTTCTCGTTACGTCAAACTAGAGAAAAATCATGTTTTTTCGCGTTTTTATTTAAATCACTCGACTGTACCAAGATCACTACCTTGAACATAAGGTCTCGTAAAAAACATCTCTAATTAAAATTGAGACATCACAAGATTGACCTTTTACCCTCATTTACAGAACATTAATATCATTGCAGCCATATTTATAGTCATTTCTTATATCTTAATTTTGCCATAAGATGATGTGAAACACCCAATTTTGAGTGAATTTTCAGACAAAACCCACACTCGTATTTTTCAAGCAAATGAATTGAAATTTGAATATATTATATAGTATACACCATACTAGAGCATGACACTGTTGGAATTTCAAAAAGATAATATTTAAAAAAAAATTAAACTAAACAAATTTTATTTTGTTTTTTGAAAGTCCAAGAATGCCATGTCCTGGTATAGCGTACACTATATAACATTCAAATTTAAATTAATTTGCTTGAAAAATACGAGCGTTGGACTTGTCCGAAAATTCACTCAAAATTAAGTGTTTCACATTACTTAAGCATTGATTCAAAAATGGGCTTTACGCATTGCTTAAACTTAAAAATTGAAGACCCAACTATTAATACAGCTATTAGAGAGTCATACGGATGTCTTCGGAACAAACACATTACAGTCCCTGTATATCAGTATTTGATTCTGATAAAAAAATCAATTTATAAAAACAAAGTGTCTCCAACACATATTTTTCCAAAAAAAAATCGAAGAAAAATCTAAAACTGGATTTGAAATCTAGAAAAGCGTCGGTTTGACGTTTGAAGTCGATAACGGGCGTGACCTTAGTTTTACCCTGAAAACAATGCCCGTGAAATCGAGATGAAAATATAGGGTGATAAAGGGTGGAGAGAAAAAAAAAAGAAGAGGATCGCGGGAGGCTACCGAAAAAGCGATAATAGTTTTCGAAACGAGATCGCGGATAGCCATTACGAGCGGAATTGGCTGCAAACATTTAATATCGGTTCGCGGTAAAAGCAGCGTGGAACGAAAATTGACGTTGCAGATCGTTCTTTTCCCCTTTCATCCCCGGCCGCGAGTGTGCGAGCGGGCACGAGAGGGTGACAGGATTGACGTACGTCCGAAAACTGCACGGCGCGTCGGGCGGCCGCGTAATCGTCGATGATTGCCTTTTATTACGGTAACGGTCAAAGCACGGAGGGGAATACTCCCTGGGAGAGGGACAACGCTCGCGAAACTCCGCCTGGAATTCCGATTCAACGCACATCGCGAACCTTTTTTTTTCCTCCTTTCGATTCGTCAAAACCGAGAGGGCTCTTTCAACATTCCAAGGATCCCGAAACACGCGCGTTACCATTATTTTTTACCGTTTTCGAGAAACAATTCAAACTCGATTTTGTACCAACGATTTTATGGGATTGAATCTTTTTTTCTTCATTGTTTTATCCGAATTTTGGGCAAACGATTTTTTATTCTGATAATTTATATTATTTATGAGTGAAAGTATTGTCATAACTTTTTTAAAATTAATTTCTATATTGTTTAATAAAAATTAAAAAAATCTTCCACAAACTATTGTAGGATTATCAATCTTAACAGAAATAAACTTCCAGTTCATGCTCGACTTTTCGTGCTAAAAGAGATTTCTAGGCAACTCGATTTTACGAATTGAAAAGCAAAAAAAACGAAATAACGAAAAGACGTGTTAAATCGATATTATTAATTAATTTCTTTCAATAACGAAGTGCACCTTTTTTCCTCTTTTCGATTCGTCAAAACCGATAGGGCTCTTTCAACATTCCAAGGATCCCGAAACACGTTACCATTATTTTTTAGCATTTTCGAGAAACAATTGAAACTCGATTTTGTACCAACGATTTTATGGGATTGATTTTATTTTCTTCCTTGCCTTTTTTTTAAATATTATACCCGAATTTCGGGCAAACGAATTTTTATTCTGATAATCCATATAATTTATGAGTAAAAGTATTGTCAAATAACTTTTTGAAAATTAATTTCTATTGTTTAATAAAAATTACTCATAGAGAAATCTTCCACAAACTGTAGTGGGATAGACAATTTCAACAGAAATAAACTTTTAGTTCATGCTCGACTTTTCGTCCTAAAAGACGTTTCCAGGCAACTCGATCTTACGAATTGAAAAACAGAAAAAAAAACGAAACGAAATAACGAAAAGATGTGTCAAATCGATATTATTAATTAATTTCTTTCAAAAACGAAGTGCATCACAAAAACAATTTATTTTCTTAAATATCCCTTCTAATCCAAAATTGTAATAATAAATATTTAATAAATTATTTTCTTTACTATTATATCAATCAATTTCAAAATAAAAAAATTTTTCTTACAATAATCTTTTTATCAACTCTCTCTCTCTCTCAACTTTTTATTCTCATTGCACTTATCGCGTTCTCCCTCCGCTTCAAAATTTCTCGAAATGACGTATTTTTTTGTAAAAAAATTACAAAAAAAAATTGTTCACTGGACAAGAAATCGTTCTTATCGTGGTCTTTTTTCTTAAAAAGAGAATCACGCGATACACTCGTTTGCTCGGTGAAAGCGAACTTGAAGATATTTTGATTCGCCTGGTGGTCCAGCCCACACGATACATCTTTCCGCCAGTATATTCATCGTGGAATACGTGCGATTAAAAGTGCCTTCGCGTTAAAGAAGAAAAGTAACGTTTCGTATAACTCGTCTTATCGTTTGCAATTGAGAAATGAGGCCTAAACACTACCCTCCACGAAAACAACTCAAAAATAATTCTTCGCGCGAACCCGAGCCCAGATATAACTTCAAATATCCCGTCGACCTAAAAAATAAGAAAATAAAATAAAGTACTCTTCGCGAAATGAATGTAAACTGCCTTAAATTGGAAGTTCGTAACTTCAAAGAACTTTTCGCGAATCGTGTCTGCAGCGAGGCTCGAAGTTTCGAAATGTGATCGAAGCAATTTCGAGATTGCGGACATTTCACGCGACGTTCAGGTTCGCCAATCTTCGTAAAGGCTATCACGCGATATTTTCGTTTCGCCATTTGCTGATTTTCTCTTCTTCGGGATAAGACGAGTAAAGAGCCGGAAAGACGAAACTTCTCGAAAGGATCTTGCTAAAGTACAACATATTCTAGGCATGAAAAACATTTTCGACCATTGTACATTTATTTTATTGAAAGTATTATAATGAAGCATATATATTTTACGACCAGAATGTTTATTTTTGAAAAATATGAATGAAAAAGTAGCCTTTTAAATATGACTGAAAAAGACTAGACCAGTTGGCTAGACAATTGGATCCCTTCTCTAGAAAAAATACTTGATGTTGACAGTTGGGCCAATGCTTGGCCAATATTGGTTTCTAGGGTTCGTTCAGAAATAAAATAGTAGTTTTTTGAAATTCAAGAGTATTACGAGACCGTACAGTAAAAAATCAAAAATTTGACAACACTTTTCTCCCAGTTAAGGTGATGTGAAACACCAAATTTCGAGTGATTTTTTGGACAAATCCTACGCTCTTATTTTTCAAGCAAATTCAGTAAAATTTGATTTTATGCTATGCAATGTACACTATACTAATGCATGACGTTCTTGGAATATCAAAAAACGAAAAAAAAAAATTTTTACTTTCGTTTTTTTTTTATTTTTTTGAAATTCCAAGATTGCCCCTCAAAATTCACTCAAAATTGGGTGTTTCACATCACCTTAAGTGCTTTTTGAGCTGGTTTCAATTTTTATTAGACGGGCGCGTGGTGCGTTAGCTAATGTGATTAAAATCAAATCAGTAGGTATACAATCAGTAAATATATATTAGGCACTAAATAAAAATTAATTTATCACCATTACTGTCTTGTATCGCATCAGGGAAAAATCTGTTACAAATCCAAAATGACATGTAAAGCGCTGTGCGTAACTTTTCCAAATTAAGTCTTGCAGCCAACGTGTTAAGAGTAAAAATGTATTTAAAAAAAGTTGCTGCAAATTAACAGAAAAACACATTCAAAATTCATTATCACCATTGAGAGGTCTACTCTCTAATGATTGCACAAAAAAATGATTAAATAATTTTTAAAAATAGATAAAACGTCTTCAATACTAAAGAAAGATTAGTGTCAAATTTTATTTAAATGAGGAAGCTCGTTACTTATTGTTAGATATTTATTGTACAAAATAGCAATTTAAAACGCGTGCTCTTATGGGAAGATATGAAACATTTTTAACAATAATTATATATAATAATTATATATAATAAAGAGCTTCCTAATCGTAGTGAAATTTTTACATAACCTTTCATAGATCTTATTTAACATGTAAAATTTTCACAAATTTTTCATCATTTCCGATTTGAAACATATCATTAATTGTAGGTACGTTGCTAAATAAAAGATTTATAAAACTCGGCTGATCTACGTTAAAAGATTTAACCTACTTCAATTATACTAATTCGCAATTATCTGTATATCCTTATTTAAGCATTAATGAAAAGAAAAAGGAAAATGCCCTAAAATAATAAAAATTAAAAAAACATGATAACAAAAATGGCGTTTATTCTTAACTGTCAAACTCTCATCAAAATTTGACAGTCCAAATAAAATGGTAATAATATCACAATAGATGAAAGTCGGTGAATATTATACTGACCGCATTGCCCGAATACTTGAAAATTTCTATTTCGTTTTCTCGTTCCCGCAACTCGCATAACGCGTTATCAACAATTAATAAGATAGTAAAAACAAGTTGAAAAGAGCTGCGGGTGGTCGTTGCAAATCGCAACACGTGTACACACGAGAACACGTCGAAATGTGAGTGTTGGCACACGCGACGTTTGGCGAGGCTTCGACGAAGCTCCATGACTCTCGAAGTTTATCTGGGATGCTGCGGGACCCGTGTGTGCTCTGAGTAAATTCTCTCGATCCCTCTGGACGAATTTCTCTCTCTCTAACTTATTCCGTCTCTGTCTTTCTTACTATCTGTGTGCGTTCCTCACCATGGCAAATTCCGTCTTTGTTTATCATTCCCTTTGTGTGATTCTCGCTTTTCGTCTTACCTCTCCTCTGTGATTATAAACAAAAAGGGAGACAACATTTTTCTACAAATAATATTCACAATTCTGGGCAGTATGTTAGTTCTACTGTTTTTATTTCTCTACTCAGGAATATATTTTATGTTGATTTTGGCTGCTTTAAAAGATATCTTATATCGTTTTAAACAATTCGTTAGATTATTTTAAAAAATTAGAGGCTTTAGTACTCATAAATGATAAGCTTCCTGAAAAATTTCAGGGTAGGTCATCAACCTGATTGCCGAGAAATTGATTATTTGAAATCGCTCTTTTTCGCGTTCAAAGCATAACGATGATACGAAAATTCTTACTTCCGCTTACTACATTATCGAATCTATTTATAGTGAATCGCAAGATTTTTGCGAAAAACGGAACTTAGATAAAGTGCATTCCTACGAATATTATCATTTGGAAGAAAAGTGGGATTATTGATTTATTTTTTAAGAAAATTGTTGTTAAACATGAGCATTTGCTCGAATATTTAACGGATACATATTCAAACATGCTCACTATTTACACTCATATTTTCTGTGCATCTTCAAGTTTTTTTCATCAATTTTGTTCGATGAGTGTAGACATCTTCCTATCTTGGTTATCTCAAAAAAAATTTCTGGAAATTACTTTTTTTTTACTTGGAAAGAAAAGTATACTTTTTCGATTACGTGACATTTTGAATTTTTTAGGTTAGTAGCCTCGAGTACTACTCAAACCGTTGGTGACCTGTACTTGTTACGTATGTATGAAAATTTAAAAATCATTATCTTAGGATTTTTTTAAACTAAAGGAAGCTATTTTGAAGTACAATAAAGAGCTGTGCAACATTTCAACAAGTTATTGCACTACCCAGAAGTCAAGATGTTTAGAGAGTTGAAGATCGCAATATTGAACACGTGCTCTTATATGAGAGACTGCAGAAAAAAGTGATTTTTTACAATAAATAACTCGAGTTCTACATAATGAAACCCCTTAAAATTTAATATACAATTGCACATCGTACCAAAGAAAGTTTCTGCAAATTTTCAACAAAATCCTAAAAAATCAATTTTTTGATAGAACTACCAAAAAATTTAAGGTATGAACGTATGAGATAAAAACGTAACAAACTTTTGATTTTTTTTGCTCAAAACCCTTAAAAATCAACACCCTTAAAAACGAGGCAACAATTAATTAATTAATTTTTTTCCTTGCTTGAATTTTTGACATTCGCTTCGTAACTCTCGCGTTCTGTGATTCTCTGAGAGAATTTCCCTCCGTCTGTTTCTCGTTTCCTCATTCTCTCATCCCGTTTACCTCAATCTCTCTCTCTCTCTCTCTCTCTCTGCGTCTCTCTCGTCCTTCGCGAAGGTGTGTACACGCCGATGGCGAAGATGGTAACGAGTCGGAGTCTGCGGGGCCTCTCTCGCACGATCGTGTGCCACGACAAACGCGTACACCTACATAAACGTCACATGAGATAAGCACTCGTGTAAATACAAGTGCATCCCGACGATGCACGCTCGAGCCCTTCGCATGGGCCTTGCTCGCAGAATTCTGCATTCTCTCTCTTATTCTCGTCTATCCGTATATATATCTCCCATAGCTTCTCTTCTCTTCCCCCGCCCCTCCCTTCCTTCTCTCCTCCTCCTCCTCCTCCTCCTTCGTCACCACTTCGTCCTATCGTAGCGCGCGTTTGCACATCAGAACGAGCGAAATCCTCGGCTGTATCACTCACGGAAATTCCACGTGTACACGATTAAACCGTTAATTATGTCGACAAGATTCTATCGCGTTGCGCGCATCAAGCACCGCAGACGTCTGCGGTCTGAATTAGCGCACTGTGTTTTTGTGCCTACTCGCACTCAAATATATATCTATTGATTTTCGATTATTTATATTATTTATTCTGATTCATTTTTAACAAAAGTTTCATTATTTCAAATAATTTTGTATAGATATGAACTAACTTTTGTCAGGAATGGCGGTTGAAACGTAGAATGATTAATATATATGAGCAATTCCACCTCAATTCAACGACGATTTTAGGATGACCTCTTCAATTTTTCTTTTATTCTTGTTGTGTAGATAAAAAATAAAGTATATAAGGCAATTTTTAGCCGTCTATCTTAACGCGTACCACAGTTTCGTAAAATTCATTAAATATTTGTAGCTTCTACGCAATAATGAAGATATCGTAACTTAATAGGTTAATTTTTTTGTTTTTTTTTTAATGTACTGTTTGGAACAAAAATTGAGAATTGAGAATAACATTTTGTAGTGTCTTTTTAACCATTTGGAGCTTAAAAATTGGATTTTATTTCAATGGGACCCCTTTGATTTTTTTTAATTCATAAAATTCTACATTAAAAAATAAAATTTTTGAGCCCAGACAGAAGAAGATGGGATTCAAATAACTTCTTATCATAAACTAAATTTTTCACTCTATGACTGTGGAAATATTTTTTCACAGGTTACTTTTGTTATTTCAATATCTTAAAAACTCCAAAGTATTTTGAAAATACAAAAGTGGCTCATAAAAATGATCTACGACAACATTCTGATAAGATAAGCTGATAAAATCAATCAAATCTGTTTGGGGATTTTCGTAAATATACTGACAAGCTTAGTCAAGAATATTTCTATATTGAGCATTATCGATCATCTTTTGTTTCATGTTGAGAGATAAAAAAACAATTGGGATCAAGAAATCTTGACAATTTATACATATATCGATAAAAATAAAATTCAAGTCAAGCTTCGATGGGTGATTAACCAATAACTGCTTATCACTTATTGCATCATTGCTATCTTCGAATACTTTTTATACTTTTTTTTTAGTACATGTTTAAAACTAAATCATTTTTATTAATTATTCACTTTAATTTTTATTATAGATAATTCTCATGTAATTAAAAAAAAAATTCGTAAATATTTGAATCAAATTTTCTACAAAAAAAAAGTCGGTCGCTCGTTGATTTCTCTCCAATATTTTTTGTCAATTTTGAAGGGTCGCTCCGTCACGCGTTTGTCGGGAACGACCGAATTCCTTGTGCGATAATAACTCTGATTAAAACGTCATTACTCGGCTTGTCCTTAAATTACCATAATTCTGAAGAGAGTATCTCGCTCTCAACCGCTGGATCTTGATATAAATGCAAATGCAGGGAAGAATATCGATGTATCCGTCTCGTCGTTCTCATTTTCGTATCGCGGAGGTTATAATTTATTATTATTCGCGGTAAGACCGTGCGCAACGACCAAAGAGGATGTTTGTACAGAAACTGTGAGGGCACTGGCCACGAAAATGCACTTATTTATAACTCGAACGAAGTATTTAAAAAAATAAAATAAACAGAGAAAAGCAAAAAAAAGTTTTGCTCAGGAAAAGAAAACAAATTGAACGAATTCTAGGAAAATTTTTGCAGGAACTCCGGAAGTGGAAGGCCTCGTTGTGAAAAATGACGAAAGAGAAATTTCCGAGGATTTTCGAAATGTGCTCACTTTCCGGAAACATTATTTCGCCAATTAGCCAATTCCGGATCATTCTGACATAAGCGATTCTCCAGAAATATATTTCAAAGTTGACGGTGCAAGAAAAGGACGTGGAGACTGATTGTAGAGAAAATGGAATTAATGTCCGGCAGACATAGAGAGACGACTTAAATTTTGTAAAATGATTTCAATAAATAATTAATATTTAAAAATACATTTTTAACATGAAATATAAACATTCACGTTATAAGATAAACATCCCAGTAATTGAACATCTAAAAAATTTTCCATTTCATTTTCATATTAAAAACATTGATTAAAAAAAATCTGCTTCAAATTCACATCTAAATTATTGTCTAGTATTTCAGCGATGTAGAATCTTTTCAGTTTTGATTTTAAATTATACTTATTATAAATAAGTATTAAAACGTTTGAATACGATGATATTTCAACATCTAAATTGATCTGGTCCTTAATATATTTAATGCTATATGAAAAATAATTTTTTTTTTGTAAGAAAAAAATAAACCAAAAATTAAAAAAATATTAAAAAGAATATTTTAAATTAATAAAATTAACTGCTAAATACAAATGTTGAGAATTGCATAAAAACTTATAGCACAGAGAGCGCAAAATTGTTACATATTAAATCACACAAATCGTAGGTATTTTTCCAAATGCCAATGTAAAGAATTAAGTAGTCGAGGCATAAATTATTCTGCGAGAATTTACGCGGTCTTGTCACGGCTGCGTTAAAAATTTTCCAGCAACTTATTACAACCGTGCAAGAATGTTCAGGATTGGAAAAATTTACTCCCAATTACATTAAATTCAGTCGTCAATTACGATTTTCTCGTTAATTGGCAAAAGTCATAGGTCACCCGACGCGAATGTATTTCCTCATCAACTGGAGATCCCAGGGAGAACTGGCGAGAGTTTTTTTTCAGTTTCGTTCTTCCTCCTCGATGAAGAGCAAATTTTGAGACTGCTCGCGAACTTCTTCGCCGTTCGGTGATTTAATTAAAGAGCTGTGTTAATTAATTAAGGCCGACTGGTCTGTATACACCCGACAAAAACTTTTCCCGTATCTCCTCAAATAACTCGCCGGATAAAACTTTTACGAGATAAAAGCTCGAATATATATAAGACGCCGAAAAATCTGAGAACGTCATTTCTTTTTCACCCTCGCTGAGGACCATTTTGTGTTCAAATTTACATCGTAATCAACCTAATTAACTGCTGAATTTCTTAAAAAATTCAGCACGTGAATTTTAGCGATTTTCATTTCACATATTATTTTTTATTTAATGTAATTATTTAAAATGAAGTAATCGAAATTATATTTGAATTTTACACCATGTAATAATATTAATGTAGTATAATTATCTCAACCGTTAATCCTTTCAAAAATTCATGCAGAGAATTAGCAAATCGTTCAAAAAGATTAAGAATTCAGATGAAGGAAAATGCGAATAAAAAAAAATCGTGAAATGATTTTACACGTAGAAATGGTAAGAAATGACAAATACTTTATTCTGAGTTTCTGTTGTATGGAATGCGCATCAAATATTTTTTAAGCTCAATCAAAAAGACATTAGCATACATCGTTGAACACCTAGATGAACGACTTGATACGCAAACGGCCTTGAGCTGCAAACTGTGGAGTTGTCTAATAACTTTTAGAGTTATTTAAAGAAAATACGAAGGAATCTTCTTTGATAATTTATCAATATTTCTTTCTTACTTTTATATAAAATTTGTATCGTCAAAAAACTTGGAACGGGAATAATGTTGGGTTTTAGTCCAATCAATGAATATATTGAAATTTTAAAGAATAATTTTATTTACCACTTCTTTAAAAACACCACCAAGATTCGTAAACAATGAGTATATTTAATATGCTTTTAATTAAATTCTTGAACAATGCAGAAGCAATACTCGTACCACAGCGAGGCATTATTTTTAATGGCGAACAATTTGTTGTACCGAAGTAGGCATCCGATTGTCGTTATGGTTTTCAAAAATAATTAATTATTCTCCAGAATTGAAAACTTCCAGGTGAGTTAGCATCCAATTCTAACTTTTGCAGAGATTCACAAGTGCATTGTAGATATCTTTAACCATATCGCTGAGTTTCTGGGCTTCATTGGTAAACTAAAAAATAAACATTTTTTAATAAAAATTCATTGACTAAGGTAAACGTTCCAATAGTTGGACAATTTTTGTCATATTATTTTTAATATTTGAATGATTTTTTTTCTCAATAAAATCGTATAGATTATTTTTCCTGTACGAAGAAATGTATTTTTCATAACGTTAATTTATTGAAAAAAACTCGCTCAACCCTAGAGACAGAGTCAATTTTCTGTTCAACTATTGGGACATTCTACATAGTCAAACGTTTAAGTATTTATTTACTAGAAATATTGTTTAAAATTAACACATAAAATGAGTTTTGGATCGCTAAAATATCAGATAGTTTATATATGAATTTGAAATGGATTTTTTTTTGTTTGGACATTGAAAAAAAAAAGATACAGTGAGAAAACCCTTAGCTGCCCAACTATTGGGACGTTTACCTTATTCGTGTATTTTTCTGAAAATTCTTCAGCTGTGAAACAGAGAATTCTCAATAGATAGGATCAATTGAATAAATAAAAAAAGCCAACTTACCCATTCAGAAACGCTTGTGGTTTTAGTGAGAACAGATGCTGACGATGTCAAATTTTTCTCAATGCGAATCAGATACTCAATCCTAGTTTTTCCATAGGCAATAAGCTTCTTCAATGCCTGCGGAAAACCAGTTTGGTGAAGTTAACTTTAAATTGATCGATATTTCTTCAAAATATGAATTTTTATTAAAAATCACAAATAATTTCTTACTTGTTCCTTGTCTTTGTTCAATTTATGATCCGTAAGTTGAGCCTGGAGAGAATATAACTCATTCTTTACGTTTTCAAAGACTGCTGCCACGGATGAATTTTGCGCAGATTGTAACACTTGTGTAGCATTTTTCGTCAATTCTGACACTTGTGTAGCGTTTTTGGTATCCGTTACGTTCCTTGTGTTTTCTAAGGTTGTGTTAGCGGTTGTTAGCGGTGACGGTGTTGATAACGCTACTTTGTTATCAACAGGACCGCAAGACACCTTGAATTTTCAAAGGCATTCATTATTTTTTGAAACAATTTAATAAATTAATATATTAATTATAGACGATAGTTTTTTTCTAATATTTAATAGGCATCATAATGTAATAATGATAAAGCTCATATTGTAATAAGATTAAAATTTGCTGTCATTTTATTAATGTACATATTATGGTGGTCCAAAAAAAATTACTAATTTAGTAAGATAAAAAAAGATGCCATACCAAATATCAGCCCTTTAAAAAAATGATGATTTTCAATTTATTTTTTCTTATTTAAATAACATTGGAGAATTTTTTTCATTCAGAATTTTGTAGCCCGATAACGAAGTAACTTACAAATATGCTGTTAAATATTTTTGTAGAAAATCACTCATATGAATGAGGGGAGGGATTTCACGTTATTTCGACCATCTTCAAACTTTTGCGTCTCCGATTTTTTCTTTTATTTTTCGTGTTTTAGTATTAATAAGACTAGGCTTCGTGACAATTTTCAGATCGTTTTATCGAACCGTTTCAAGAGATATCAATATTTGAAAAATTACGCTACTTTTTTTTTAACTCATAACTTCGTGAAAGATGGACCAAATTGAATTTTTTATTTTTTTTTTTAAACGTACTTTTCATTAAAAAATATTTTTTAAATGCTTAGAAAAATATTACTAGGAAATTTTTAAGTTTTGAAAATAAAACACGATTTTTAATAATATTCTACAAAATATACAAATTGAAAATCACCCTATAACATAATCTGTGAATTTACATTGAGCGTCTACATAAAATGCATTTTATCAAAAGGTATCCAAAAAAAAAATGAAAAAACGACAAATGGGTTTTGTATGAAATCTTCAGTTTTTTTTATTGTGTGACTGCGAAGCTCGTTTTACAAAAATTTTCAACTTACCCATCCAACTGCAATAGCCACGAGAACGATCGTAAACTTGAACATTTTTCTGGATTCGATGTGGTATTCACACTGAATTGAACGAGACTGGAACTCTGCTTTTATAGACGTAGTTCGTAATTTGAAAATAATGAGAAATTCGAATAACGATAAAAAAAATTTTTATGTTCAAAGGTTAATAACCATATTGGATGTTGGGAAATTGAGAATGATGATTATCGAAGATAAAACTGTCATTTGAAGCAGAATGGTGTGTTTTTCACCTGCTCATTGTGTGTCATTCACTGGTTACTCATCAGTTTCACTTAAGAAGGGGAGGAAGTTCATCAACGAAAAGTCATCGATTTCAACGGATATGTAGGATTTTGTATAAGGCTTTAAAACCTATCAAAGGCTCTAAAAGTGTTTTTTTCCAATCAACATTTTAAAATAAGGCTGAGGTAGAAATAAAATTTTTGAATTAAAAACAATCTTGACTTCTATGGACAGTAAAAATTCTTACAAAAATTTATCTTTTTCAATGAAAAAAAATGCGTATTAACGATATCGACAGTGAACTATACCTTAAGGCAAAATCATATAAGAAATATTGAGAAATCAATAAAGAATGGATTGTCTATTATCTGTTGATGAATCTTTCATGAGCATTTTTCATTTTAAAAAAGCTGACTTTAATGGGCAGTAAAGCTTTTTATATCATTTTTTTTTCAATGAAAAAAATTCTTTTAACGACATCGACAGTGAACTATACCTTAAGGCAAACTCATATCAGAAATATTGAGAAATCGATGACGAATGAGTTGACTATTAGCTGTTGATGATTATTTTGTAAGCATCTTTCATTTTGAAAAATAATATCAACAGACCTGAAACTTATCAATCTCAGAATTTTTTATCTCTGAATATGTTTTTAACAACACAAGACCATTAAAAAATATGATAAGAATTTCATCAGTGGGTTATCGCATATTTTATTTACGTTTATTTTATTTTTAATTTTATGAATTTGAATAATATTGATGAAAGCATCAGCAAAGGGCGCTCGGCTCGTTTGCAATCGAGCTATGAAGGCCAGCAAGTAAGAATATACCTTTCACCCTGTCGATACGAGGTGACGAGCCTGTGTCATATACTCGTGCAGAAAAAGAAATTTAAAAGGTGATTCCAGCACTGCGAGCAATTATAATTTATTTCTCGTCAGATCCGGGAACAATAGAAAGGTTGCAATTTGCACAAAGTATACAATAAAAGAATTTGGTCGATTTGATATTCTTTTGACAATTTGATGATTTTCATTTTGGTTTATTTTAATCAGTTTTCTGCCATTTTTAACAAAACAAAATGTAATTTCATAATCATCTCATAAATTATCATTAGATAATGATATTAACATAATTTTTCATACTTATATAAAAATGAATCTCAGTTTCTCCATACGATATTTAGATTTTTATTATTATTTATATAACACACTTTTGTATTTAAATATTTGTAATATTTAAAAAATTGATAAAGTAGTATATTCTTAATAAATTGAAAAATGCTCAAAAGTTACATTTTTCAGTTTAAAGTTAATATAATTATCAATTTTCAACCTAATATACTTTAAAAAATTATTTCTTTCAGTGTGAGTTATTGCGAAATAATTGTTATTTCTGTACCTAAATTTTTAAAATATAAAAACAAATTAATGAATAATAAACCAATAAATTGAAAGATTCTCAAAATTTACATTTTGCAGTTTAAATTTAATATAAAATTATCTTTTCGTAATCTAATATATTAAAAAAAATTATTTCTTTCAATATGGGATAATTACGAAAAATGTCTTTTTTCGAACGTGACACAAATAAAATTCTCACGGGTTGTACGTTGATGAAACGTTCATTTTTTAAAGATGATAATTATACGCTGACCCTTGAGTAAACTTGGAGAGAGAAAAAATAGCGAAAAAATGATGAGGAAGGAAGATAATGTAATTCGAAGGCACTTAGTCGAAAGTTAGGTGAATCCGATTGTCGCTGGCTTCGTTGGTGGCGCGTCGATTGAAGTCTCTGGCAGGAGTGCGCACGGAGTTTATGGGTATTCGGGGCTTGGTATATGGAAGTTAAGAAAATATTGTTAATGTGGCAATCAAGGCTAGGCCCCTCGATAACTGGACGCGAGACCTCGATGCGACTCTTCGTGTGTGGTCGATAATCTCGTTCCTTTTCTTCGCCATTTCGTTCTCGCTCCTTATCGTCGCCCAGCGAAAGTCCCAGGATACGCTCGATACCCCTCGAGGAAAATTTTACACTCTAATCGGTATCTCTTTCATTTTTTCACTCAATGCCCTCTCGGGACTCCACGAGTTTCATGGGAATCAATGGAATTATTTTCAATTGAAAAAAAATATTGAAATTCTATTTCTATAAGAAATAAATATTATTCTATTTCTCAGATGGGTGAAAATCTTTTGAAACCGAATTACTCGAAAATTTTCGCAGGTTATCAAGATAGTTCGATAGCAAACATCGTTTATTTAAGAAAAAATTGAAAAAATATATATATTTTGTAGAAAACGTAAACAAATCGAATGAATGAGGAGTTAAGTAACAGATACACAAACGATTCTTACATTATAAAATAATTTTAATGCGTAACTTATGTTTAAAAAATATATGAGCAATTGCAGGTCAATTCAACGACGATTTGACGGTGATTGTAGATGCAAAATGAAGTATTTGTGTCAATTTTTAGTCCACTGTCTTAACACGTGTACCAAAGGTTCTCCAATAATTCAGATATCGTAACTTAATAGGAAGCCAATTTTTTATTTTTTAATGTACCTTTGGAAAAAAAATGAAAATTGAGAAAATAATTTTATTAGTCTTTTTGGCCGTTTTGAGCTCAAAAATTATTAATGAGACCACGAGTTTTTTTTTAACTTTATAACATTTTACGTGAAAAAACCAAATTGTTTTAGCCTCTACCGAAAATGGGATCCAAATAACTACGTATATAAAAAAATTTTTCCACAGTGACAGAACGGAAAAAAAATTACAAAAAGAATCGAAATTTTTTTTATATGAATTTCAAGAAACGTGTTAAGATAAAGATCTGAAATTGTCATAGATACTTCACTTTGAATTTACGAAAAATAAATTAAAAAATTTAAAAAAATTGGAGGGGATCACCATCAAATCGTCGTTGAATTGACCTGGAATTTCTCATATATTCTCAAACATTATAAATAAATAAATATAAATAATTATTAATAAATATTCAAGTTATAATTATTTTACAATGTCATATTTAAACTTTCTGTAAAATATTACGACGAATTTTTCAAAAAGTAATACCTTATTGATCACTGCAGGATAAATTTTACCATAAAATTAATATAATAAAGACAATTTGCTATATGTAATGAATGAAATCACAAAAAATATTGACGTTAAATTTTCTTTTTTTTTTGAAAAACTAAACACAAAGCTTCCTATTTAGTTTTAGCAAATAAAATTAGCAAATTTTTAGCAATAAATATTTCAACTGTTTGCATGCATATGGAATCAAAGAAGATTTATGAAAATTTTTATCGAAATATTGAGTATAAACTTACGATACAACTGTCACAAATAAATTTCTCTTACCTGCATTTTATTATTACTCTTAATTTATTTTCGTAATTCCTATTCACGTTTTTTTCGACACTAAAGGAAGAGCGATGAAGCAAAGTATTGTATTTTTCTGTGCGCACATTCCTTACCTACGTAATTTCGACTTGCAAATATTGTCTTATTATTTAAATCTCGTTATTGAATAAGCATATTTTTTTTCACTGAATGGCTCTCAGAGTCGAGTCGCCTCGAATGATTGAATAAACATGATTCCCGAAGAATTATATATTTTTTTCTGAGCAAATTTCTACCTGGCTACATGCTCCTAAATTATACTTCATCAACTCCCGTATTAGCATTATGAATTTATTTGTATTAAATATGGCAATAATTGCATCGATCGAGGCAAAACGTCGTTTATTTATGCCGGCGGAAACATTAATAACTTTTTTTTCCCCAAAAACCAGAAATTTCGTTTCGTGGCCATATCAGACTCGTAAATAAATTTCGACAAATTCGCTCCGTTTTGTTTCGGCGCTGTCGCGAGAGGATACACGCGATTATGAATTTTGCGCGCGGAGTGTCGGCGATGAGGAAAAAACGCCAAACGGGTTTCCGGCATAAACGGGGAGGTGTTCGCGTCGTCGTCTCTTCGGCATATCGGGCGTCGAGAAATCGGCGCGAAATTGTCGAGGCGTATGATATCGGGTTTATGAGCTTCTCGTCTCTCGGACGCGCGTTCCTTTTCCTCATCCTTCCAGCATCAGGAGAGAACGATCCTGTCAGATGCAAGAGTCATGCAACTTCTCTTATTCCTCCGCTGCACCGTCGCTTCCCGCTCTGCACGCTTTCCGCCGTAAATGTCAATTATCGATATATAAAATACAACCCGCCCGTTTTGTGATTGATTCGCGCGTTTCTCAGCTTCGGCAAATCCCTCGCGAACTTTACGCTTTTTCAGATTGTAGCTCATCAATTTTTAGGATCCTTCGAATATGCGAAATCTTCAATATGCAGGAAAAAATGGGAATGGGGATTTTTTTCTCAGGTTTTTATTGTGTGTTTTTGTCAGAAGTTTCACTTTAATTTCATTTTATTTTAATTTTTAAGAAGAGATGGTTATTATTTAAGGTAGTTCCATGTATAGCTAATATCGTTTGTTTCAGAGAAATTTGAAAAAATTGAATGTTTTTTTGTAGAAAAATAAAAGAAATCTAATAAAAAAAGGGCTGGGTAATTCGACTGTTTAGTTTTTGTGATAACTTTGATTCGATTCTTACGATTTGGTCAAAAAAGTATATGACTGCGTATTCATATGTTTTGAGCACATTTGAGACAAAAAATTACTATTGTGATGATTTATATAGTAAAATAATTTTTTTTAAGTTCCATACTTTGAAAATAGCAAAAACTGACTAAAAAACCAATTTATTTCTTTTTTACATTTGTTTCCAACTTGTTTAACAATCGTTATATACAAGAGTTCAAATATATCTTTATATGAGTATGAATTTCGTTGTTGTTAATTTTTACAAATTGCATGTAATTGCTTATAACAATTTTGCATGTCAAACTAAAAATACTAAATTATGCATTTTGAACTGGTAAAAAACAATAATAAATGAAAATATTTATAAACGGATGGAAATGTTTTTCAAAAAATATTTCACGAGAGTACCATAAATTAAATTTCCACAATTAAAGAAACACTTTTATACACACTAAAAAATTTCGTAGCGTTAACCAAATTGTGTGAGTGGTGAAAGGAAATGGTGTAAAATAATAACACCAGTATGTTTGAGCGGTGTTACTTTCTGATTTCACGGGGTTATAAATCGATGTTTTTAACAACAGGGATGGGCAGAACTCAATACAAAAAATAATTTACAAACTTGTTAACATGGAATTTTTTACGAACGAAGTTGCATATAATGTGCATGAACCTTACAAACAAATTGAAACTTACATTATTCTAAAATTTTTTTTATATTATTGATTTGATTAATCTTTATATCTTTTTTTTATTCGCACACCGAATGGAGCAAGAATAATGTTACTTTATTAATTTTATGCACTAAATGGTGTTTAAATTGCGCGGTGTTATAATTATTTACATTGATTAAACACAGCATATCAAACCACATCTATTAACACCATACTATTCTACAACAAACGGTGGGAACTATATAGACCAAAAATGGTGTTAAATTAATAACACCATTTTCATACCAGATTTATTCTTATGCACTTTTTTTCAATTCTTATCACAATTTTTATTATTTACAAGACTTTTTAAATAATATTTTACACCATTTTTGTATTTCAATACGAAATTTTATCGTCAATTTTTCAGTGACAAAAATGAATGCAAATTTTTAAAAAAAAATTTGAAAAATTAGAAAATATAAATGATTATTCTCGTACAGTTTCTAGCTAAAAGTAATTAAAAATATTTTTACCGATGTTACAATTGGCTTTTCAGTCGACGCAATTTTCATTGACACGCGGTCCAGGCAGAAAAATGTTTATAATTACACTTGCGTGGGGCGAGTGAGATTGCCTGATGCTCGTTCGAGTCTCATTGTTGCCTCCTGGTACTTACGTCTACGCTTTGTACGGTACACTCGCATCTTCGTTCTCTGCTTGCGGTTTCCCTCTTCCCCCTTTTTTTTCTACAGATTCCCAGCTGTTGGATACCACCTGTCGTATCGCCTTTTTCGCGCCGTTTAACGCCACCCACGTGACGTCGAACTTTCCGACGTTGAGCGCGCAAACACTCGAACCTTGGCCGCATTGAAAAATTTTTTCGCTATTTTTCATCAACCTTTTTTTTAATTTTTTTTTTGACGTCTTTATGGAATGTTGTTAATTATTTTTTCCAACTCGTTGATATTTCTCAATCTATCGGAAAGCAAATATCGAATATATTTTCTATAATACTTTTTTTCTGTTTTTTTTTAAGACTGAGAAAAAAATGAAGTTTTATGTTCTTTATTTGTTATAGTTTTGTTCGATTTTTTTCTGGACTTCCACACGAAATTTTATCATAATAAACAATTATTTTCGTTTTCGAGGGCCTGGCACTAAATTCACAATTCAGCGCCTTGGAGATTCCGACTCTAATCACACGAACTCGCAGTAATCGCCGAGAGCAACGGGAAGATTTAGTGCTAGGGTATAACTTCGCTCAGGAATAACGAGATGGGACGAATAACGATAATTCACGCCCAGCATATACAATAAATAATTTTTTTACTCGCGCACTCTCGCCTAATGATTATTCGAACGGCAGAAAGTTGAAAAGAGTTTCTAAACACCTTTCCCAATCGATTACCGATCGCGTACTCGCCAAGATTTATTTTATTCCGTATGGCTGTGAATAAGTTATGTTCATAAACGCGAATTTCTCTAATTTACATTTTTCCATTTATCACTTTTTACTATTATCGCTAAAAAAGAGATATTGTTTCTTTTTCGACCATACTAGCGGGAAAAGCTAAAAAATTATGAACTTAATTATTAAAAATTATATATTTTTTTTCAATATCCACATTAATAAAGATCAACAAAAATAAAACTATTAAACATAACGATTTCGTAATTTTTTTATCTACTGTACGAACTTATAGGAAAAATTAAGGTATAGACTATTGTTTTGTACATGGACAAATAAGGGTTAAAAAAGTTTGTTGTACAAGATAAAATATATCGTTGAGTTGATTTCTTAAAAAATATCTTATATTTTCTAATCGTAGAGAATAACATTTCTCTATTTTGATGTTTTATTAATAAGGAAAGAAAAATTAAACAAAAATTGAATTTCAAAAACACTACCACGAAAAATTTTAGTCCGTTAATCAATTTTTTATCACCTATACACTGTACTTAAAGAAATAACTTAGATAGATAGATAGTAACTTTATTTGTACCGGGGAGAATATCCCATAAGTACACATATGTACACACTTATTAGATGTACTATTGAAATTAAAAAAAGAAATAATTATTTTTTCCTCAAATTTTTTCAATGAATACTTTTTAGTGTATATAGTTATCCAATAAAATCGAAAGATCTAATTTAATATACAATATATATACAAAAATTATTTATAATGATAATTCTTTTGGAAAATTGACCGTTATAATTTCGCATAAATTAATGGAAAAATGAATATCAATAGCTCATTTATCCTTTCGATTACCTTTCATAAAAACGAAACGTTAATAAAAATGTAATTTAAAAATTCGTTGAAAAAAAAATTAAATTTAACAGAAAAGAACAACTATTTTCCATTAAAAAAAATATCTATAACTCATTTTCCCTTTCGACTTCCATTAAAAAAAGAAACGTCGATACAAAAATAATTTAAAAATTCGTTGAAAAAAAAGAAACTTGCGACAAGATTTCTTTTTTTTATCGTACAAATTAAAATAATTCTTCGATGTCCAAATGAACGGGCGTGCGTCCATTAGCGTCCAATCCCATTAGTTGGCCGCTAATGGGTTTGAAGTAGAGTCAAAAACACAAATAAAGATGATGATCGAAATAACAGCTCATTGTACGTGAATCTGGAGGATTTTTTCGCGCGGATATCTTGAAAGATAAGAAGAGTAAAAGGGGAATCGGTTGAGGAATGATACTCGATGAATGGCCGATAAAGAGGCACGAGGAAGAATATGGTCGTCGGAGTGAAAGAAAAGTGCGCGCGAGCAGGTGGAAGTCTGCCGCTCGCACACTTCCAGGCGAAAAGATCGATATAATACTAATCGATGATTCTCCGCGTGTACGCTCACACACGCTCCGAACACGGCAGCTGGCTCGTCGTAATCGTAAATGCCAGTCAAAGGCGTTATAAAATTCCGGATTTATATCTCTCGAGCCACTCCTCCTTTACCACTTTGAGCCTCGAATTTTTGTGCACTCGACAACTGCGTTTTCGTCGCTCTCCGCGTGCGAATATTGAGAAAAAAAAAACTTGATCGACGCAAAAAAATGCAAAAAGTACTTAAAAAATTCAAATTTACAAGCGCTCCCGTACACTCGATAGGGGTTGAACAAATGTTTACGATAACAATCGATAATCGATTGAGAAGTGTGCTCAGAAGCTATTTTCATATATTTT
>JAPYYW010000224.1:0-71696 GCA_030522545.1 Cremastinae sp. A BG-2022a | reverse complement strand
ATTCTTGCGTAAAATTTAAGGCAGTTCAACCATGATTCTATAGAGTAAGTGGTTTTTCTATAAAATTTTTTCAAAAATTTGCATGGATTTTCTTTATCATGACACTCAAGTGTGTGCAGAATTTCAAAAAGCTTCGTAGTCTGGATATCGAGATATTTATTGTTGAAAATCGTAACTTTTTATATCTATATTTTTATTTTTATTTGTTTTTTATAATTATAATGAAATTTATAATGATCGTAATGAGATTTGTACAAATATTGATGGAATTATATATTAATTTTGAAGAAATTTATAAGTAGCTTATTTGATATTATATTAACGTGTATGCAAGTAAATTTAACGAGGCTTTATCGTGTAGCAATCGAGATATCAATTCTTCAAAATGATAACTTTTAATATGGGCTCTCATAAAAGGTTGAAAAAGTCACAATTTTCGACTGTTAATATCTCAGTTTTCAGATGGTTGAGCTTAGCAGAATTTCACATATTTTTGTATATCATTAAGGAAAATCTGTACAAATTTTTAAAGAATTCTGTTTCAAACGACCAATAAAGTAACTCTTAGTATGGACCAGACAATCCCAGCAGAAAGTAAATTTTTGAAGTTCGTTTCGTAAAACTAAGATACTGCCTTTTGTCAAAAAGTTGTGTCTCAGTTTAATTATTGATTGACAACCTGAGCATATTTTAATTGAATATTTTCTATTGCCTAAACAATTAAATGAGAAACTTTTAGTGAAGTGTTTTGAAAGTACTGTCTATTAAAAAAGTACACTATTATATGAAAAAATAAATAAAAATTAACAAAAATCTCACATTTAAAGATTCTTCTTCAGAACAAAAATGTACGAACGTTTAATAAGAAGCAACGTCAAATCTCAGCAACTCTAAAGTTTGATAACTTTTGAACCATTCATTAAAACGATTTAAAATTTGTCACAAAATTTTTTCACGTACTTAAAAACAAAGCATACCAAAAATTGCTCCAATTCTCATGTCTTGAAAAATATTGCTGACAAATCCGAGCTAAACTAGACACGAAACGTTCTGGAGACAGTATGAAAGAAGGGAGGCGAATTTTCTTCGTTTTTTGGCGAAACGGTGTTTCGGGAAAAGGTCCGGAGAGGGCTTTTCTACAAAGATCTAAACGAGTGCAAAGGAGGACGACGGAGTTGGAGATCACTGGGCTGGAGCGCGAGGAAGAAGAAGATGCGGAAGAGAGAGAACGAGGAAGAGAAAAAGAGAGAAGACTCGAAGCGGGCTGAGCCCTCTATACCATCTGTCCCTCGTTGCCATGTCTGTTCGGCATAATGGTGGGTCCAGAAATTCGGTACCTCAGTCCCATGCGGAGAGGAGCCTTCTTGAAATTTCCCAACGTCGCGATCCCTTGCTCCGGGGCCCGGAGCGAGAGAGAAAGTCGCTCGCCGGGCGAATAAGGGCGTGCGCCTCTAAACTATAATCCGTGCTGACCAGTAGCACAGAACGCAAAGAAAAATAAAAGAGGAGGAGGAGGAGGAAGAACGAGAAGAAAAAATAATCGAGGGAACACAAGCGGCGGAAAAAAAAGAAGAAAAAAAGCGAGGGAAGAGGAAAAAACGCTGCGCGATCGCTCCGCACCGGGGCCAATTACATTATTATCTTCGAGAAAGTTTCTTTGATGATTGCACACACGGGCCAGATGAGCCGAATATCCCGACGGAGCAGGTGCTTCCCGCGAAATTCCCTCATTATCTCCGCTTGAAATAATAATCCTCTCGTTTGCTCCGAGGAATCTCGCGATCCCGCTTCCCCGATGACAGTTTTATCGCTTCCCCTGTGTTTGTTTCCTCCCGGATAGAATATGATATACATATACGGGATAAATGACGGAAGATCTCGTCGCAGAGCGGGAATTGAGGCGTCGAGTTGGTGTTTACACTCGAATTATAGTTCGAGAGATCGTGTGTGCGCGCTCGTTTTGTATCATCGTCGCTCAGACTTCGTGTAAATATTAGGCCTGCGCGTCAGAGTCAAAGATCCGACGCGAACCATCTTCCGAGACCCGCGTGTTTGTCAATGCTCGACTAACGACCCGGGCCCTTCATCCTTATCCCACCACCATTATTCGAAGCGCAAACACGCACCGTGTGTTTGCTCATGTTTAAGTATATGTTTATTTAAAAATAGTTGATTAAAAAGGAAATGTATCATTTTGGGATGAGACGATTGGAAAAGTTTCCAGCTATAAAATCTGCACTAAAAAACCTGTCTTTACCAACCATTTAAGGTAGTATAGTTTTATCGATTATTTAGGAATTTGTTGAAAATTGGTACAGTCATTCTTTGATACGTTACGCATATGCGTACCAAATTTTAAGAGGTTTCTCCACGTAGAAATTGAGATATTTGTTGTAAAAAATCCCAATTTTTAATGCTCTCCCTTAAGAGCCTGTGTTAAATATTGCCATTTTCAATCCTAAATATCTTGAAATGTACATGGCGAACCTTCTTAAAATTTTGCACATCTCTTTATAATACTTGAAAGAAGCTTCCTTTAGTTTTTTAAAAAAATCCTAAGATTATGAATTTTTAAATTTTCATACGTACGTAACAATTACAAGTTACCTTGGATGACCTTGAATTTTAAGTATGTTATTCTTGAAACAATTTGCAATAGCTTTTCTTAATTGACTTTAGTCGAGATCATTTCTAAATCGAAAAAAATAACCCAAATTGAGTTATTTGAGCGATTTACAAATCATCCTATGTCTTTATTTGAAACAGTATCTTTAGCAAATAAACACTTAAACGTTTGAATATGTAGAAATACATTATTTTATATGGGAAAAATAATACATAAAATTTTATTGAGCAAAAAAAAACAATTAAGCATTTAAAATAATATACCAAGTGCATTCAACTATTGGGATGTTCACCTTATTTAGTTTAGTCAATAGAATTTTAGTTTTTGTATAGTGTCAGTTCATTGTAAAATTGCAACAATTTAAATTCCGGATAACGATACAAATTTAAATAAATTTGAATTTAAACAAAAAAAAATCGAAAAAAAATTGATAATACGTCAATCAAGTATTCGTCAACAAAAAAAAAACTTTTCATCGATTATAGTAAAAAATGTTCCTTAATGACCGAAAGTGCCTCCATTGAGAAACTGGCCGTTTATTTTCCCATTAATCACACCGCGTGGTATCGAAGAGAGACGGAGAACGAATCTCCTAATTTTTAAAGCTCTTATCGGAGTCGTCGAAGCCGCGTCGTTCGAAATTTCCCGCTCGCTCGGAACACCGTTCGCGAGCGCAAGAAACTACGGAACCTCGTTTCTCGTTCGTATTAATTTTCAGGATTGATGCTTCGCCCGCCAGGCTTCGGAGAAATCTCGGCGCGTTTGTTCGGTTAGGCAGCGCGGACAAAGAGCACCGCTGTCCGGGCTCGGGCAAGCATCAGCAACGAATGAGATAATTGTATGTAATTATACACGAGAGCAAGAAAATGCATATTGCGGGACCGCGAGCAACTTCGCGATGAATATTTGTCCCGATGGGGAAAAAAAAATAAGCATCGAGAGCTAAAACGAGGCCTAGATCTCGAGCGGAACGTTCATTTTTTTTCGCTTTGAAAAAAAAAACAAAAACGTGGGAGAAATAAAAAATTTCGGAGCAGTCTCGAGTCTTTGGCTCCGTTTCGCGAGCGCCAGGACGACGCTGGGGGATTTATCGAGAAAATCGCGAGCAGGTGCTCCCGACAGTTGCTCCTTCGAGTATGCCAACCCAGATATAAATATATCGGGCTATAAGGGCGCAGGAACGCGCTCCGAGAAGCTCTCGGACGATCGGGGATCTTTCGTTATTCCTTCTGGTAATACACACATTCCCTCGTGCCGAAATATATTCATTAAAAAACGATAAAGAAAATATATAAAACATAATCTCCCTTGTCCGTGGCCCTTGTCATTAAAAAAATGAATAAAAATCAGATAAATATTCCTTAATTTGCGAATTTATATGCGGGAGCGCGATCGGTCGCGAAAATGAGATTATTTCGTTTCTCAATGCTGTTATCCTCGTGACTCGAATTCGGGAGTACGGCGGGGCGCCAGCAGGCCTCCTTTTGTCCGCACGAGGAATCGAGCCAGCCCGAATTAGCATCGGCGAATGAATAATTTATAAAGTCTTTTGTTGGCTAGATCAATTTCGATTTTGATTTATGCCACGCCCGTTTTTCGATCCTATTTTTTCCTGGAAAGCTCTCGTTCTTCCTATTTTTATTTTTTTTTATTTTTCTTTCCGTTCGTCAATAATTCTCGATCGTGTTTTTTTCGGTCTCGCATCGCCGGCTCGCGCTCCATACAAAAAAAAAATCACTCGGTTAATGAGCGAGCTCATTCTCGGCTGAGTTGCGTGCCGCGAGATAAACTCCCGCTCGTCGGCTTTCCATTCCGCTCCGTGCCAGGAATCGTATCCTCGGATCTCCGGGCGTTCGTTCATCATTCGTTAATGTAACTGTATCGATACATCGGCATATCCTTACGGACCGAGAAATGAGAAAATGGGCGAGCAGAAAGGTTATTAGCAACGTCCGAAGTAATTGATCGCGGCCATCAGCCTCCCCCCGATCTTTCTCTCCCTTAACTTAAGTGCAAACTTTAATTTTTCTCATTTTCTCGAGAAAAATTGCTAGTATTCCATTGATCCGAAAATTGCGTTTATTTTCATAAACAATTATTTATTTATTTATTTCATACTATTTATTACGAATTATTTATTATTTTATTATACTTTTATTATACTACTATAATTTTCATTCTATTGAAAGCAAATTTAGTTGAAAATATTCCGTTGAAATAACGTTTATTTATATAAAATAATTAAACTTCAGTTAAATCAACAAATAATTGATTTCAATAATTTAATAAAATAAGAATAAGAATTTGTTTGGATTAACCAAATTTGGTTTTCAGTCGTTATATTCTCCATGATTTTAAAATTAAAATAAATTCATTAACTCGTACATTCTCTTCGACACGAAAATAAAATATCATTCTAAAAAAAAAGCAAAATTATATCACGGGTTACATGCCCAACGCAAGAATTATTTCAAAAATGCTTTTTTCTTTCGAATGCGATAAGATCAGAGATTTATGGGATAAAAAAACGAGTTTGGAGCGAGAAATAATGGACTTCCGGGACTGAGAACCGGACCGCGCGTTTTTTTCCACCTTTCGATGCTGTTTATATGGATTTGTTCTCGTAAGAATTGTGCACGGGGGTGAAAACGTGATCGCTGAATGCAACACTGGTTCTAACAGTCACGACGCGATTTTTTTTTTCATGTCGGTTTAAAAGATAGAGATACGCTCGCCGCGAACGATAAAATCGTATATTGGAACGGAGCTAACGCTACCGCTTCTCGATTTCGATCGAACAAAGTATCGAGCCCGATCTTCCGTGTACCGGAGTGATTAGCATTCCGTTTTCTCCCGGGCATTGTTCTCCGGAGACCGCGATAAAATCGAATTTGTCATTCGACCTGTCCTCATCGCGTGATCGGGACATTTTAGCCGCGCGGTCACGAATCGCGAGGAAGAAAAGTCGAACTTATTTTAATCGCGCATCAGTGAAATTTTTCAAGAAATTGGATAAACTCCGGCCCCTTTTTTTCCTTCAGCCGAAAAACGTGGCTCGTTTCGATTCTCGAGCCTCGTGGGAGGCGTACACGAGATTCGAATAGATCGTAAGGGGTCCCGCGATGAAAAAGGAAAAGGCCCCGGACACCAGTTTCTAATCGTAAATTCATCTTTGTCGCGGTTCAACGGCGAGGTTAAGTCTATCCGGCAGGCATTAGTCGTGTCTCCTGCGCCATTATACATTTATTCTCTTTTCCGTGCGTCGTAAAAAAACACACGGGAAGAAAGAATTTTTCAGGTGGGACGAGTGCCGGTAATTCCGCACCATTGCCCGAACGCTCCTAAGCTTTTTACGACACGCACGTTTTACCAAACACGAATCGAATTTATTAGACTCGTGATTCGGTCCCGATGGGCATTCCGAAAAAAAAAGGAACGAAGGAAATGAAGAAATCTCGAGAATAAAGATTTCGTGGGAGTGTCGCAATTTTTCACTCAATTTCCTGCTTCTCCTCTGTTTCTTTTTTCTTTTCTTTTCTTTTTTTCTTTCTTTCTTTCTTTTTTTTCGCGTCCGACTCTTGTGATTTCTCGGGCGCTGCATAATGCGGGAGACATTACTCCGTGTTCGTCGCTCGTCACGAGGGTTGAAGATCCAGCACCGGTCACGATTGAGTCGGCGCGAGGAAGACGCGAGAACAGAGGGAAGAAGGAGAGAAACGTCTACGTGGTCCTGTGCAGTCGCACACGAGTTCATTAGCACAGAAACACATAAATTCAGAGCCCGTTCTTTCTCCTAACGAGCCAACACTGTCAGCCGCACCGTTTGTTGCTCGTGTCGCTTTTATCGAGCCTCAACGTCGATTGCCAGCCCGCGCCCGAAGAATATTCTTCTCGGAGCTTCCATTTTCACGAAAATAAAAATAAATACCGAAGCAACCTCGGACTGGGAGCTTGAATTTATTTTTCTGCACGTTTCAACTCTTTTCTTCCAAATTCACATCATTTTCGAATAAATTTTTGTACAAATTTTTGATTGAAACAATAACTTCATCTAAAATTTACATAAACTTTTTTTCAAATCATATTATTTTGGAGGACATGTTTGTATACAAATTTTTATTAAAATATTTTTATTAAAAAGTGTAAAATGTAAAAAATTCATGAAAAAATTATTCCGAGAGATTCTTCTTCGAGGCCTTGAAGAATCGCGCGGGCCTTGCATACAAATTGCACAACGGTGCAGAAAACAGTTTTCCCTCGTCACCGGGATAATCGAGATTCTTGAAGGAAACTTTTCGTTGCTGCGAAAAGAAGGAAAATAAGCGAGAAAACGCAGGGATTCTTTTTTGTGGATATTCTTCAAAGTTCTTTGTCGAATCATGAGGGATTTCCCTGGGGATCTGTCAAGGTCGTTCTCCGGAGGGTTTCCTCGCCGATCGACGCTCCGGGGACAAATCGATCTCGGACGCGAGCTTGAATTTTGAGCTCTCGGGCCAACGTGACAGTGACAGATCGCCGGACACTTTTCTTTCTTTCTCTCTCTCTGTATTTCTCTCTCTCTCTTTTTATCCGAAAACGATAGAAGCGATTGCAAGCTCAATATTTTATCACTTTTATTCGTTTCATAAAAAATGATTTAAAAAATCATATATTACGTGTATATAAAAAAAAAGTACGTCCAAAGAATTTCGTGATTTATTTTTTTCAGTGTTTTTTCTCGTTGTCGAGTCAAAGCGTCTCTTCGAAAATACAACCGAGAGAGCGCTGTATTTCGAGCCCTAAGAGTGGAAAGAGTCGAAAAAACAAGAAATCCTTACCTCCTTTTTTGTTCGATGTTTGTCCCACGTTTCCTCGCAATCACATTGTTTTTCGGGGATTCACTTGTCACGGATGCAACACTTTCACTCCCGGAGCACACTCGTTGTTATTCTCGTTTCGGCTTCGCGGAGGACGGGACACGGTGTCGGGCGAGCGACGAGAAAGCGAGACCCAAAGGGCTTTTTTTGTTTTCCTCGGCTCGTCGACCGAAGAAACGTTGAATAACTCTCAAGAGGGTTGAAATGTTCGAAATCGCGGAGGAAGCGGGAACGGGGCTCGAAACACGAGAGTAAACAGCGATTGGGGATGAAAAACGGTCGAACGTACCGCGCGCGCTCGCAGACCGCGAGGAACTAGATTGAGTTGTGACGGCTCCGGAGCCGAAGGCTTCTCCTTCGTGTGTCGCGCATACGAGCGGAGGAGGGAGCGAGAGAGAGAGAGAAGGAAGAGAGAAAAAGAGGGAGGGAAGAAAAATAAGAGAAAGAGAGAGTTTCTTTTTTTCTCCCCACTATTCTTCCCCTTCCACCCACAGGGGCCCGCTGGGCCAGCAGAGCAGCCCAACCTGCGGCCCGAGCAGAGTTCTCGTCCTGATTGAGATACCAGCCCGACCACTGCCAAAGGCCTCGTTCCCCACTACTTTTTCTCCAGCTCGCTTCCACTCCCTGGACTCGACTTTTTCTCTCTCTCTCTTTTCTTCCTCTTCTCCTTATTTTCTTCCTTTCTTTTCTTCTTCTTCTTCTTCTTCTTCTTTATCTCTCCGCCAGCGTCTCTTTCCCGCCGGCCGAGAGATCTCGAGTGTCCAGGCCCCACTCCCCTTGTTTTGTTGTTGCGAGCGCGGCTGAAGAACGGGGCTCTCAAATCTCTCTCCACCGAGCTCTGTCGCGAATTTTCAGCGGGCGCTTCACCCGTTTTTCGCGCCCGGGCCCGAAATCCCGGAGAAGAGACCTCATCGTCGATCTCCGGAAGGGCGCTCGAGATCGACGTCGCCGAAGCCGAGACTCGTTCGCCGAAGAGCCCTCGCCGCTTCGGGATGAGAACCTTCGGGATTTTGGACCGTTTCGAGGTAGGGACAAGGGTGTAGGGCCTTCGACAGGACAATGGTCTCGAAAGCTTACAAGGAGAGAAAGAGCGAGGAGAGTTTCGTTGGGTATATATCGAAGAGAAGAAAGAGAGAGGGGAAAAAAGTGAGCGAGAGAGAGAGAGAGAAAGAGGGGTGGAAGGAGGGAGGGGGAAGAAAACGGTAAAGAGAGGATCGGAGAGGAAAGAGGTGTCTGGCGAGGCAGCCTGAATAAACTACGGCACGCGCAGAAAGCTAAGCTTAAAACCAAACAAACTGTTGGATTTTTCCCCCTCCAGTTCGAGAATCCCCACGCACGCTCTGCCGAGGCTCGATCGACTCTCGCCAGGGGATTCGGTAGTAGTCTTCTCTCCTCGTCCGATTCCATTAACGAGCATCGCCGATTTCTTCCCTGTCCTCCCTCCTCATCTCCTCATCCCCTCTTTGATCGCTCTCGCGGACTCCCCCCCCCTCACACCCTCGCACTCTTTACCGGCAATCGTGTCCTGTTCGGCATTCAGATACGTCACGTTATTTCCGCGACGCTAATTGAATCGCCACTCGCGAATTAACGCCCGGGGAATACAAGCCATCCCGGGACAAATAATCTGTCCGGATCTTTTTTCCCCGATCGAGGAAACGAGAGATTCGTCACTTTCTATACCATGATTGAATTTTAAATTATGATTACATGCTTTTTATACTCGTAGGTCGTCTTTGATTATTTTATAATTAACTAAAATTTATCTTTTGTTATTTTTATTCGGATTTTTTATTTGAAGATATGCATGACTATACTTCTTTTGTAATTTGCTGAATTTATAATTTTATTTTTGAAATCGTATGTCAATAAATACATATGATAGAGAATGAATTAAATTTGACAGTGATCTTATCATTTGTTGCTTATATTCAGAAAATTTATACGAATTTTTCCAAGGAACAGCATGCACAAAAGTATAAAATTGTTTATTTCTTGAATAGCATTTTAAAAGTTCGATATTTCGAGTAAAGTGACTGGAGTTTGAAGTGGAACTTTTCTTTTTTAATGGAAAAATTGATAATTTTATTATTTCAATTGAAACAATTGTTAACCTTCGATAAATTATTTATTTAAAGACAGTTTTTTGTCATTTTTACAGAATGAATAGAAATTTGGAATAATTTGATCTATTTATAATTAATGTATTTTTTTTAAACTGATTTTAAATGCATGATTTTGAAAGAAATGCAACAACAACTTTGTAAATTCTTATCGAATTAATTTACTGTACACAGAATACGTTTTCTAAAGATTATATTTCTGAACAACGTCATAAAAATAAATAGATTTGTCAGAAATGATAACCTCCACTGAGAACAAATTTAATTTAAAATATTTAAATGAAAAAATTCACTCGATACAACAATTATTATATTTATAATGATTAAACGTCAGTTAAATCACCAAAGAATTTTGTTAATTTTTCAAAAAAATATCGTTCAACACATCAAACGAAAAATTAGTTAGATCCAACAAAATACAATTTTTTTTTCGAAAAGCAATTACTTATTGTTCTGGACCACCCAGCCAATGATTCCAGATCTTCTAACAGATACGAAACAAATCTGTGATCTATATAAAATTGCAAAAAAAAACGTGAATTGTCGTTCGACCACCGGGACAGCGAGAGCAATCGAATTACGTGCGATCGAGCGAATTTTCGTATCTTCGAGAGCAATCCCTTTTTTTTTTACCTCGTCAAAATTTCACCATACGAGATCGCAGCGAGTGATCCGCCGGAGAAGCGATTTCACTTCCGACATTTTTGATCTACCGGTGGTGTGATATATCGCGTCGTGTAATCTGATATCGTTCCTCGTATCACGCGCATTCCTCGTACGTGTGTGCTCGCGATCGTACGTTCGTTATCTACCCCTCAGGAGTGATTAGAGCCTCCTATCCTTCCCGGAACGCACTTTCCATTTCCTGCGGATATAAAAATCCACAATAAACATCTTCGATTCGCGATCTTCCTCTTCTTTCGATATCGCCGATCAAACTCTCATTTTCGGTTTCCTCGTTATCAATATACAGATTTTTTAGATTGGTCCAAAAAATATGACTATTTTTTTTACAGTCACACGTTTGATACTTTCAAGATGATAAAAATGCAGAGTGACAAAATTTTAACCATTTAAACAAATATTTAGTGGTTCCTGTCTATAATTATTTATTTTTCTCACTTCAATAACATTGGATAATTTTTTTTATTCATCGTTACGAATTTCTAAATTTTTATTTTAAGATTTTACTGGATGTCGGAAATAATTATTTTGTTGCAGCTTTTTCAAACAAATTGAAGTGCTAACTCGATTAAAATTTTTTCTGCAGTAAAAAAAATAATAAAAAATGAATTGTCAGTAAAAAAATCCCTGAAAAGGCGCTTTTTAACGTTAACCAAATAGTGAAATGGGATAAAAATAGAAATGATGGAATATGAATAAAAAACGAGATAACAAAGATTTCATTAACTTGAAAATATTACATCAGGGGTCGAGGGTTCTTCCTCTCGTCTCGATATCGCCGATCAGCCTCTCATTTCCGGTCTCATTTGTTAGAATCATCACGGAAAAAAAAGCGAACTTCGTTTTACGATGAAAGAACGGCGTTTTTTCTACTCAGTCCTGAGATAAATTTACTCCGAGCGTCGGCCGGCGGAACGGCCGTTGGCTCGAGCGCTCTCCCCGATATGAGGAAAGCTTGATCAGCATTCCGTAAGGCACTTTTTCATCGAGCCATAGGTACACACACGACTCCGATCGTGACGGGAATAAAAAAAATCCAAAAAACGAGAGTGGCGCCTCGTCGTCATCTTTATTACATGAGCGTTACGACGATGCGGAATATCCGTAAGATTTTGTGCACTCGAGAATAAATAATAATAAACACCGATGAGTAAAATAAAACGGGCTTGAAGCTTTTCAAAGCTGCGCGAAAGATATGGCACGAAGTGAAAGAAAAGATTTCTAAAATCATATACCGAAGGAGAAAAATTCAGCTCGACAAAACGGAGCCGCACGAAAAATGTTTTCCCCGGAGGATTGGAATGACTCTCGAAATTTCTTGGCAGCGCAATAAGATTTTTCGCACAAGCGGAATAATAATAATGATGATAACGAAAATACAGAAATATATACACGGTTGGGCCGGGTACGCGGTTGTAAAGGTATTACCGGTTGCTGAATGTGATACACAGCAGTGTTTGGAAGCTATAATTTTCAACGGCACCTTATAATTTCGAGCCATAAATCTTCTATCTCAAATCTTTCAGTGTAATTGAGACATAAAAGCGTGGCTCGGTGCGATTACGTAATTACACGTGGTCAAGGGGTTTTTCAGGGGTGGATAAATGCCCCGTTCCACGTAGACACGTCCCGATGTGGCGAATTGTGACCATTTCTGGCGGGGAAGAAATTTTACGAGCGAGAAAGCGTCAGGACACACTCCGCCGAGATTCTTTGCCTTTTCGAAATTAGGAGAAAATAAAAGGGATAAAACAAAAGCCATTCAACGACTCATTATTTCGTAAAAAGAATTTTTTTTTAAACTCCACTCCCGGATGAACGGTATATTTCTTTTCGTTAGAAACGAGGAGAACATTTCTTTTTATCGGGACGACCATAGAAAAATACTTTAGACTTGGTTTTTTTGTATTTCTTTTTTTTTAATTTTTTTCTTATTTTTATTCAACGACTCATTATTTCGAAATTTTTTTTTTTTAATTTCATTCCCGGATTAGTGGTATTTTTTATCGTTAGAATCGAGAAGAAAATTTCTTTTTATCGGAACGACAGCGTTGTCCTGGCGATTGGAAAAATAAGACTCGATTTGGTTATTTCGTTTGTTTTTCTTTTTTTATTTGTTTTTGTACGATCGTCGGACGAAAAGGGAGGAAAAAATGTGTCAAGTCGTGGAAGGGCCCGGAGGAATGATCGAGGAGGCGCGGGAGGGAGTCGTGAAAGGAAAGACAAAGAGCAGCGAGGAAGAGGAGACAGGTAGGAAAACGAAACGGGCTTCGTTGTTTAGGGGGAAGGGCGAGGGAGCTGCGTGTGTCGCGAACACCTCATGACAAATGCCCGTAACGCCGCGGGGCGCATTCCCCTTTCTCCCTGCCGAGCCCCCGCGGGAACCCCGGTGGCTCCTTCGGCCATTCGAACTCTCGACAGGGGTCCGAAAGTCTCAGATCCGCCGGAGCTCGCTCCATTCCGTTCGAAATCTTCGATTCTTTCATTTTTTAAAATTCTAACTACATAACAACCTTTTCTCATACAAATAAAACTTATTTTCTATATAGATTTGTTTAAATTATTGCATTTCATAAATGGGTTTAAAATTAAACCTTTTGATGATTTTAAATTGACATTGTTTTAATTCGTTTTTTTTTACTTTTATAGGCCATTATACTTGTATAAAATTTTTGTAGAAAATACTATACTAGAAATCATATTCATTTGATATGTATTACATGTGATAAAATTGATTCGGATGTATATTTTATCTTTCACATTTTGTATAGGCACAAAAAAATTCTCTTACAATATCTGATATCTTGAAATGGGATACATAATGACAATTCTAATAATGATAGTCATATTTTGAGTTTATTTCATTTATTTTATTCATTTTTTCATTTCTTATAAATTATTTATCGATTTTTCTATTTATTTTAGTTGTTTTTCCACATAATCAATCAATTAGAATCAAAGAAAAGTATATTTTTCTTTTTTAACATTTTTAACTGATTACATAATGCTCAAAAATCAAAAGTATTTAAAAAGTTTGGTTAAACTATTCATTATTGATGTTCTAGGTAACAGGAAAAATAAATTGACAAATTTATGGCAAAAATGTGAAGTCCACATTTCATCAAGCAATCACAAAAAACTCCATTATTCGGCGGTTTTGTCCTCCAAGAAAAGATACTTACTCGGAAAGATATTAAAAATCTCTCTCGACTTCCTGAAATTCGATTAAATATCGAAAAAGGAATTTTCGTTCGATCCGGGCAACTTCCGGCTTCTGCCATCTTGATTTTTTTTTCTTTCGGAGTTACATAGCGTTTTTTTTCTATTTTTCGTCGAATATCTTAATTAAAGATTCTGAATCATCAGTATCTTTTACCTAGCGAGTCAATTTCGGACGGAGGCTCGGGAACTCTCGACCACAAACTCAAATTTCGGAGGGACTACAGCGTAGAGACTATTAGTGGGGAGATTGATGACTCGAGAAACTGGGAATTAGGGGATATTCGGCTGAACTCGAATGGGCAAAGAAAAATAGCTGAAGTAATTAGCGAGAAAGAAAATACTCAAAAATCCTTAAACTCATAATTATAGACTGAATGAATGAAAAACTGCTTTTAAATTTTTCTATAATCTAAACGTAGCTTTGCTTCAATTTTTTTCTATTATTTCAAGACTATATTTTCGTGTAATAAGTGCCCAATCTTTAAAAATGGACAAAACCTCGTATTAGCATTATTATTCTTATTACATATTTAGCTTCGTCATTTCCATCTCAGAATTTGTTCACGTTTTCTTTTGTGACAGAACTGTGAAAAATGCAGCTCAACGCATTTAAACAAGTTTCACTGAAGAAAAAAAAAATCTAAAATTCAGTTCGTCTCACGTGCAAGTCGTTGTTTTCTCCGCTATTAAATTTCCATCGTGAGAAGAACAAATATGAGGCCGGGGAGGCGATTTCATCGGAACGATACACTTCACGGTGAATAACAACGAGAAGAGAATAAAGGAAGGGCGATCGTCCGTCGACTGTAATTACTCAATTAAGTTCATTCATTCCCGGGACAACGAGAAGCGAATTACTCGGTTAAAAACGATGCGCGCACGCGTGCCGCAGCGCAATTGTTCCCCGCGATTGAATTTTTATACCTTCGCCTCTTTTATCTCGTTTTTCCTCTCCTTGCCTGTCAACTCATCGCGAGCGTTATTGCAGCGAGCCTCGGTCCTCGAGTACGTGCATGGTCAGCCGTTTCTTCATTTTTTTCCCCCTTTTTTGTGAGCATCGCTGCCGCGTCTCGTGATTCCATTCGAGCCACAATCGGGCACCTGTCGCATGCGACTCCGCTCAAATCGTCTCATTATTTCGTTCCACGATACTTTATGTCCTGCTCGCGCCCATTAACGAGCACTTTTTAAATCATTCGCCGAGAGCTACCGGGAATTCTTAATCGCCCGTGCAATTTTTCTTCCACCCGATTCCGCGAGGAAAACAATCGACTAGGTCGTAAATAAAAATCTATTTTTGTTCCGATTTTTCATTGAGGAAGGACACGATTTGTTCTCTCTCGAGTAAAATGGGTGATTTTTGTAATCGAATTGAGAATTAAGATAACAAAATACGTTGTCTTGTGCACATTTCGATGAATTTGTTTGTTAATATAAATTTTTGAATTTGTGGAAAGATATTGGACATGTGTAGAGTTGATATTTGACAATCAGCTGTCAAATGTCTTTTTTTCATGAACTGAAATAATTTGGAATAGAAATGAAATAATTAATGTTGGACAGATTGGATAATAACACAAATGTCAAAATAATTGTAATTTTATTTCAATTTAGGCTGATATATGCGTCTTTTATCCAGATTTTTTTTCAATTAAAAAGATTCTGTTCAGTCAATTTTACAACATTTTATGATTTTCCTGAATTTTTGTTCCTGAAAACTTTTACAGGACCATAACGAAAAGAACAAAAAAAAATTACGCATATCCATCGTTTAAATCATAAGTTATGGTCTTGAGTTTATACAAAAATCCCATAAAAAAGCACTTTCATCAATTATTTTTCAAAATTTCTAATTTTCTGGGTAACGTTTCCAATTTTCCTTCCTGTAAAAATCTGATTTTGGATTTTCACGTCAAAAAACATAAAAATAGTCACTAGAAAATTCTTCCCATGTGAACCTTGTGAGAATAAATTCACGTTTTCACTTTTTTTTTAATTTTCTAATTTTCTGAGCAACTTTTTCAATTTTCCTTCCTGTAAAGATCTCTAATTTTGAATTTTCACGCAAAAAACACATAAAAATAGTCACTTTCCGTAGAAAATTCTCCCCATGCTCACATGGGACACATGGGACGAGACTCATCTCGTAAAAAAAAATTCACGTTTTCAAAAAAAATAAGAATCTCGTTCGTCGACCCTTTCCGACCGAGTAAAACCTCTTTCAAGCACAGAGTCCTGAGCGCATTATTTTCCAAAATCCAAAAGACGCTCGACCACTTCGACAGATTCTCTGAAAAAAGCGCGATGCAAAAAGATTGACGCGGGGTGAGCGCGCACCTGCCGTTGCGAAATTGGACGAAGAGATTCTGAGGGCGAAGCTGGGAAGAGAGAGAGAGAGAAAGAGAGCTCTGAGGAAGGTGCGAAGGGACGACGCGCGCGATTGTGCGAGGAAAAAAGTCGTGCACGGCAGGAAGAGAGGGTCGGGGCGAGCAGCGAGTTCTCGAATAATCGTCCGGAGTAAGGCCTCCCTATAAATCCCACCTAATTGGCTGCATCCTGAAAAGAGCGAATAAGATTCTCCTACCTGGCCGGGATGAGGAGAGAATTCGAGGGAATAAAATCTCCCCCCGGACGCCGCGCGAGAGCAAAGAGACGTCATTCTCGCTCTTCCCTCCCCTTTTATACTTCCCCTCGCGCGCAAAATTCGTAACGAGGATTATATTCCCGGAACGATTTACTCGCCGTATCGTCGCGCTGGTGTTACGCGCCCGGAATCCCTCGCCACCTACCGTTCATCAAAGGCGAAAACGATTTCGTTTCATCTTCGCCGCTCAGTCGGGGACTTTGAAAAAAAAAAATAAATAAAAAACGAGCACTCCGATCTCCGAAATCTCTTTTCTATAATAAAAATAAATCCAAACTCTCACGTATAACTCGATATATATTATTGGTTTTCCGAATAATTGAACATCGGGCGATTAACATTCTTCATCGATGTCGGATAAAGCTTAAAATTATTATCATTATTAATTTTGTTGTTATTATTATTATTTTGGTCGAACTCCGGACGAGTGTGGACGAAATTAATTGGAACAAATTCTCGCGCGACGTGCAACGAAGACGAAAGTCACTGAAAATCGCGGGCACAGGGGTAAAAAAATATATAATGAGAGAGGGCGATGTAGCAGCGACGACGATGAAGATTGTATCGAAGAAAAATGTCAGAGCGAGATTTAAACTTATTTCAACGTTCGGGAACTCGCCGAGTCACTCTTGTATATTGAGCAGAAACTTGGTACACGTGCGCGCGCGCGTCTCCTCACTCATTATTTTTCTTCCTCTTGCTCTCTCTCTCTCTCTCTCTCTCTCTTTTTTCTCTCCTCGTTCGTTCGATTATCTCGTCACTGAATCGCGATAAAAATCTCCTGAAAGCTCGCCCCGCCGACAGAAAACCCGTCGGCGAAACGCGACACTGTCCATCACGTTTCTCCTCTCTCGTCGTATACGAGAATTTTTTTTCTAGTTCCCGGAGATAACTGGAGAAAAATAAAATGAAGGGACGCGATCGTGAACGATTTGTACCCTCGCGTCGCTTATTTTCCTCGTTATTCTTAAGATTACGGGCTCGCGAGGATTGATTTTTTGCCGAAATAAAAATAATTGAGAGAAATATTCCCTCGCTCCGATGAAGGCGAATTTATCTCTCTATTAATTGCGGGATGGTAATTGGATTTCAGCGATAATGAAATTCGATTAAAATCGAGGCAGATGCTCGCTTTTTCTTTTTTTCGTTCGATTTTTCGTTTGTTGCGCGTCATCGGGGTGAAAAATCGTCCGGAAATCTCGTCTAACCGGCTTCTAATTATCGCGATAGCGCGCTTCGCAGTCTCGGCTCGGTAATGACTGCGAAAACGTCGAGCTGGCACACGTGTGCACGACACGAAATAGCCGTAGCGGTCGGGAGAAAATAAAAAATAGAATAAAATGGATAAATAAAAGAGTGTATAGAATAAGAGAGGAGAGAGGAATAAGAGAAAAAGGTTGGGAGAGAGGTGGAGTGTGGAACAAGAGCGCGCGGGGATGCATTTTTTGAACGCGATGAGCTCGGGGAAAGGGGAAGGGCGCGCATAAACATGAGGCTAGTTGCGTAGGAAGCGAACGGCGAGCTCGCCGGGACCGCGTCGTCGTAACCACACGACGACGAGCTTCGAAAACTCCGCAACAGGATGCAAGAGATGAATTTCACCTTTTTACCTCCTCGGACATTTTCGGAAGAGATCTCTCTACCATTTTTTTTTCAAATTCGTCACGTATTTCTGGCCCCGGGATTCCGACTTCCGGAGATAAAAGTCCCCGGGCCCTCGTGACTTCTCTTTTTATCTTCCCGGGCCAGATGAAAGCCTTCCGCCACGCCGAGAGTTCTTCCCTCGATCACGATTCGAGATTCGTGATAATTCAACCGCTTTTTTTCTCTCTCGCTCCTGGAAAAATGAGGAAATCTTTTAGTCTTACGAAAATAACATTTTTCTTGATGGGATTCACGTTAATGTGTATTACGGTAAAAAGAAATTCCAACTTTAAAGTCATTGATAAAATATTTATGGAAATGATTTATTGTTACAGACCCGGTTTATCGTTAAGAATGGTTGAATATTTTACTTTTTTTTTGAGATTAACAAGAAATATTGACAGTATTAAAAATCTTATAATCGTTGAATTTTTTTTATATAAGAATATTCTAAAACTTTAATTTGATAAATACAAAATAAAAACTGTGATTTTAGGATATTTTTCTGTAAAATTGCTTTGTTATAGTTGCTCAAATTCAACTATTTTACTAGAACTAAAACTATTACAACTTGTTTAAGATTTAGTTCAACAATTTGATCTATATATCGGAATTAACTTATATAGAATAATTCTAGTTCAAACTGATTCATCAGACAAACATCCAATAACAACAACATTCTGAAATGGATAAAAAATACTCGAATACTAAAAAAGAAAAAAAAAATTAACGAATAAAGGAAAAAATAAAATTAACCCTATAGGAAGTTTTAATTAGAACTAAAATATAATTCTGATTAGAATTGCTTTATGATAGTTCTGTCTAGTTCTAGAAAATAAGAACTATGGTTCACTTATCCCTAAAATCCCAAACATATAGTAGCCTCTGGCTTGACGAGAGACCAACATTTTAAGAAGACGAAAAAAAATGTTTCTCTCGGAGGGAAAAAAAAGAGCAAGTCCTCTGAAGAGACGTGGCTACTTTCTCTTTAGCAATGCTGAGTAACATCTGCAGGTATATACGCCGAGGACAAGCGGAACGAGATTATTAGTCTCTTTGTTCCTTTTTCTGCTCTCTCTCTCTCTCTTCCTTTCGCTCGTACAGTACCGGGTTCTCGTTTTGCCTCGCTTTGTCTCGGCTGTCAGCCGCGGAGATCTCGTCCGCTCGCCAGGGAAAAACGTACCCCGGGTGTTTACGACCAAAAAGCTCGCTGAAAAAAAAAAACGAGAAAAAAGAAAGAAAACAAAAAAAGCTCTTCCCCGAGCTCGCTGGCTCGAGAAGTGCAATCCGAGACTGCATCGCCCGCCCGTACGTCTCGCTGACAAGTGAATGCAATCCGCGAAATCCCGAAGAATTAACGTTTCCAGATTTTCTCGAGAGCCCTCTCGCCTCCGTAAGAAATTCAATATTTTCTCGTACTCGAATCTCCTCCGCTTCTCATTTCGTATACTTCATGTATTCCACGACTTTTTCTTCCATTATTTATTTCTGTCCTGCAGTGTTTTTTTTTCTCCACTTGTCACCGACGGAAATTTGACACTTGAATGGCCGAGCCGATGATGTCTCGGAGCGAAATGATTCGTGTAAAGGCCCTTTGAGCGCGCCGAGCGAGATGTTAAATGGTCCGGGAGAACAAGAGGCGTACGAAGACACATCGATTTTTCATTCGTGTCAGCGTCGCGCTCGCTCTCTTCGCCCGGTTTCGATAAAAACGTCGTGCGTGGGACTCGTAGAATCGAGAATCAGGCCTGAAAGGTGGCATTACACGCTTTTCCCCATTCAACGGGATCGCCAAAACTCGACACGAGATCCATTCTAAAAAGGCCAGTAAATGAATGGTCCGCTCACGCGGCCCCTTCGAATAAGCTACCGAAGATCGCTCCGACGGAACGTTTATTACGAAGAACTGGACCGCAGGCTTCGGGGATGAAAAAAAATGTCCCGCGCGCCAGGGATCGGCAAAAATACGACGTCTCAATCATCGAATCCTTCCCGGACAAAGGAGCCTCTCCGTTCTCCTCCCACGGGGCACCATTCACCCAGAAATAAATCCAGAAACGAATGTTCTCTCGTTCCTCGTTCTCTCGCTTACCGCGGAGACAATATTCCACGGGAATACGCTTTTTTTCCCACGAATCGCCATTTTTTTGATCTTTGTCCTTCGCTCGGTGACGCTCCGTTCGCCATTTTCTTCGGATTTCCATTAAAAAGCGCTGCTTTTCTATTTTTCCCGGCTCGAGAGGGACGAAAATCCTCGCTGCGTCGACTCTCTTGGGTCACTGAAGATTTTCGAAACTATTTTTCGTAAGGCACGCTTCGTTCTGACGTTTTATTACATTTTTTCGTTTATTTTCGTGCTTGGGATAAATTCGCGGCGTCTCGCGCGGATTCCCAGGAGAGATTTAACGCTCGGCACGGATGGAGACATACGCGGGTTTGGCCTTCGGGGCCTTTTCAACACCCACGGGGAACGGAGCGCGAAACACGGGGCCAGGGCTCCGCGGCGGCCATTTTGAATGTCCGATTTCTCCGAAAGGGACGCTCTCGCGATACAGACGTATACCCGCGAAGACACACACGCGAGCGAGCTCTTCTCTCTTTTGCTCTTATTCGGCGCTTTGTCGTGAGCTGAGGTAATTTATCCCGTGACAAGTTTCACGCTAGGCTCCAATGGCGCAGGCATCGAAAATCGATCGGTGAAGAATATTCTTCCTCTCACGCTGATCGGTTCCAAGCCCGATCCATTATTTTTCCAACAATCTGTAACGATTTTTCCATGCCATCAAGCCTCCTCCGAGAGAAAATCAAAATATAATGATTTTTGTTTCGAAACGAGACGAATCTCCGGAAAAATCTCATTCTCATTTCCGTTTCTTCCTCCGTTCCCTTCGTCGGCTTTCGGGGACTTGAGAATACAATGTAAAAGCTTATTTAGAATAAAATATCCATTAATCGAGGACGTGCGTATTCTCCGGAGTGTTTGCGGATCGTTTCGGCATTTATTTTTCGAGGGAGAGAGGCTCTCTTCTCGTCAGAGCTGTAAACAGGATGTATCGAATCGGGACGCGCCGACACCGCTGGTTAACACATGCGGCGAGAGAAAAAGAGAGAAACGAGAAAAAGCGAGCTCTGCTCGCCGCGTCCCTCTCTCGCTCGACGCGCCTCGGCCTGTGTTCCTCGCTCTCTCGATCTCTTTTCTCATGTTTCCTTTTTCTCGCTCACCCTAGGAGGGAGTCACTCCTCGGAGAAGCTGCAGAAACTGCCCGAGCGTCCTCTTTTCTTCCTTCTTTCCATCGCGTATATATTCTTGGCCCTTCCCGTCAACGTGTGTATACTTTCTCTCTCTCTCTCTCTTTTTTCCTTCTTGCCTCCTCCGACTCTTCGCGCTTGCATTCCCCCGGTAACTCGTTGCCGTGTTTATATTCCCGATCCCTCGATTTTCTCGCTTTTTCACTGCTCGTTCTCTCGCTTTTTGACTCCTCGCGGCTTTTTTTATCGCTCTCGAACGTGCACGCGGAGGCGATTCCCGAGCATGAGATCCTCGAATCGAGATATCGGCGCCGCTACTCGTGTATTCCTCGTACCTATACGTCGTCCCTTTTTCATTCTTCTCCGCCGTATCTTTTTCCTGCCTGGCCTACGACCATCCCCCAATCTTTTCATTTTTTCGGACAAACTTCGATTTACGGTTGAACACTTTTCGAGGCTAAGACTCAAGCGAAAACGTGACAAAACGTCAAGATGGTAATCGTTACATTTGTAAATGTTTTTTTTTTCACGTATAAATGGTGTTACGTGCAAAGGTAGTTCGACGATTACAAAGGTGGACGTTGGTTTAAAAAAATTTGTTGAAAATTTGCATTTTGGTAATCTTTGACGTCGAATTATTCTTTCACGTATAAACGGTATTACGTGTAAAGGTAGTTCGATGATTACAAAGGTGGACGTTGATTTGAAAAAATTTTGTTGAAAATTTGCATTTTTGTGATCTTTGACGTCGAATTATAATGGCTGGAAAATTAGAGCATGATTATTTGAAAATTTGAGATATTAATTGTGTTCAATGACATCTTTTAATATGGGCTCTTATGAAATATGAAGATTGGATGGACAATGATCAAACTGAAAATTTTCCACAATTTACGTGTATTAATCTTAATGTATGAAATTTTGATTTACTGTGAACCATATTTTTCATCTACATCAGCGTTCTCTAATGTTAGAAACGTATTTTTTAAATATTAAAGATGAGAAAAGAAAGTCAATTTTTAAGAATGAATATTTATCTTTAATTGGACGGACGATGACCAAGATTTAAATTTTGCTACAGCTCATGTGTATTAATCTCTATATGTATGAAATTTTTATCTACTGCGAACCATTTTAGAAGCTTTTTTTTAATAGCTTGACACATTTTAAGTTAATAGTATTGGCCAAAGATATATATTTAATTTTTTACAATTTCAATGTATAAAGAATGCATTTTTTTCGTTTGATTTAAAAGAATCGATATTTTTCACGCTTTAATAAGTTCCTTCGTCCGCAATTAAGTTTTTAGTTCAGATACTTTGTACAATGTTTTTCTTCCCTGCAAATCCTTTGTAGCAATAAAAAAAAGCGAGTGCGCGCTCGAATTCGCTTCGCTTCAGCTTCCCTCGCGTGAGATTTCCTGTTTACCTTCCTCGTTGGCCATTTCTCTCTCGCTTTTTTTATCTCCTCTTCTCTCTCTCTCTCACTTTTCGACATCGCCTTTATTAACCTTAGAGAATTGTACGGCTTCATCCTCGAGCCCCCGCAGGCCAGCTCGCGCACCGTGAGAAATTAGCGCGAGTCCTCATCGGCGTTACAACCCCTTTTTCCTTCACGAGAGCCAACGATCATTTCTATACGCCACTTTTTCCTTCGTGTTGCATCGCCCGGAGAAAATACACCGGCTCGACCCTCTTTCCTCGAGGGAGAATCGCGAAACCTTGCAAAATTTCCTTTCCAGATGTCATTCGAGCGGCATTTAAACAAAAAAAATATACTTTCTTTTAAATACTATACAGAAACATTATTTTTCCATACACTGAAAAAAAATTTGTGAATCAAATTTATTGAATCAACAAAATTTTGGTTTAATCAACTGAAATTTTGTTGATTCAAAAAAATGTTAGTTTAATCAACTGAAATTTTGTTGATTCAACCAACATTTTTTCTCAGTGTAGGTTACCACAAAACATATAAATATAATATAAAAATGACTTAATATATGTACTGGTTTATATATAAGAATAAATAAGAATAACTTTATATGTAAAACGCGCATAAAAGGTTTAAATTTTAAATTCAAAGTTATTTAAAACCATAAAATGATTGAAGTTAAACAAGAAGCTAATGAAAATAACATACATATAAAATAGTAAGTCGATCTCGGAATTGTTTCGATTTCAATTGGCCGCTCTCCGTTGATTCCTCGCGACGATTTGGAGCTTTTTGATGAGCGATGATATATAAGGACGAGGGAGCGTAAAACTCGTCGAGCGACGGGCGCGCGTATACACAAGCAATTAAGCTCTCGCGAGCTCGTTGCTTCTTTCCTGGCGTATGCGGGTGTTTTTAATGAATTTATGGCGCCTGGAGCAGCTCGTACCCGGCGCGTTTAGTTAGCCTTCATTAAGATAAATGCGACGTTCATCGCCCGTCGCCACTTTGCGCGCGCGATGTTTGGACGCTCCATTAGGATCGTTTTTCGGGCCCGGGATGATCGTTGAACCCGCATATGCGGGGTCAAACGGCACGGGTGCGAGGTCCGCCCGACGCAGATTTCCACTCTCTCGAGTTAAAATCCAGTCCCCGGCCGCGCCGATTCCCGGACGCAAGAATCGAAACGAAAAATTTTTTCATCCCCCGAGCCGCCACCCAGGCTGTCGGTCTCGCGGGGAAATTCCATCGGGAATCTCGAAACGTTCTCGGGGACGCCCGGGATAAAGGAGAGCGAACAAAAAGCTTGGTGAACGTTGAAAAATGTAAATTACGATGTCGGCGAATGGCGATATCGCGAGGGGGAGGGAAAATAACGGGGGGGAGGACGAGGGAGGGAGGAAGAAGAACGCAAACGCACACGCACGGGGCTCGAGGCGCGCGTTCTCCGCCCTCAAAGAACCGCCCAAGCCTCGTTTTTACACACCTTTCCGGTCGACGGCGTCAGCCGAACGGCTCTTCGTCGTGAAGGCACGCGGGCCTTCTCTCCTCGCCCGTCACCTCCTCGTCCTCATCGTCAGCTCTCGAGCTCATCTCGCTTGATGTCTCACTTTGCTCGGGAACACCGGCGAACGGCCCGCCGAGAATCATCCGAGAGAGAAAGAACGAGCGACTGCAAGATGAGAAAAATACGAGGAACGAGAATAACACGAAGAGCGTATATATAGGAATGAGAAAAAGGAAAAAGATGCTGAGAAATAAAATGGGAGAGGGAATTGGAGAGATTCGAGAAAAGCCGCGCTCGGGTTTCTCGGGCCATTGATTTATACGTTCATCTCTTCATAACCTTCTCTCTTTTTATTTTCATCCATTTTCAACTCTCTTCCTCTCTCTCTCTCTTTTTTTTCTCGATGATCTTTTCATGTACCTGTTTCTCGTCGGTAATCTCTCGGCTCGATTCTTTGCCCGTCTCCCGTGGCAATCGCAGGTGCGCGACCAATCCTCCGTTTTCCTGGAATTCCCAACGATTCGAATCCTCCTCCGAGCAATAGCGAGGATCCCCATGAAAATTCGTAGAATCTTTTCTCATTTTTTAATCTTCCTTCTCTCGTTGTCTTTCCACCAGCCTCGCGGACTCGTTTCCCTATCGGAAAAAATTTAATCGGGCCGCCAGGACGAGGACAGCGTGACGATAAGATCGTACAAACGTGCTTATCTCTAAATAATATTCATCGGTATCACGCTTCAACATTTTTTTTAACTTTATATTTTTATTTATTTTTATATACTATCGGGGACTGTTTCAAATATTTATTTTATCTTATTTTAAATTGTTACGAACTATTAAATTATTTCGGATATTTTATTTGATACCCATTTTTCAATAAATGCTTTTGCTTATTTTTATTGATATGTATGTAAAAAAGATAAAATCCTATTTTGGACCACGATTTTTTATAATACGTCGTACTGTTTATCAAAAGAAGCTTATAATAATTTTCCTGTTAAAATGAAATAACATTAATCTAATAAAATTTTTAAAATTATATATGTAAATACCATAATAATATCGATTAGGTTTGTCCGGTGTTTATCGTTTGATCATCTTTTATAAACGATGCGTCATTAGCTTAAAATAATGATTAAAATAAAATTTTATATCTTTTAGAATAGGTCTATAAAATAAAAACTTTATTTAATATGGAAATACACACCTTAATGTAAATTTGTTCGATGATATTCTGCAATAGACTCTACAACTGCACAAAATTTTATTAAAACTGTTTTAACAGTTTTTACGTGATACTCGAACATTAAAAGATAAAAATTTTAAAAGTTTATTTTTTCTCTCCATGTTAATTATAAAGCAGAGTACACTTACTATTTGAAAAAAAAGTTATATCTCAGATAAACTTGCTTACGATTTTTTTGCATGTATGAATAAAAAATAAAAAACCTTTTTATTATATACATGGATAATGGATGAATGTAAAATAAAATATAATTACATTTAAAAACAGAAGTAAAAACATGGCAAATAATTGCATAATATAATCCACGAAAGAGATAAACAGTGAATACTAAAATAAAACTAAAAAAAAACGTTCCACGATATTGAAATATCAGAATAAATGATTTTTCATTTGTTTATATTCCAATTTCTCGGATTGAAAATAAAAAGCTGTTGCTCGCCCGATGTTCGGAGAGCCCTCGGCGCTGTTTACGATATCAGATCGAAGTGATCAGAAAACTTACGAGCGAATTTATACATCACGCTCCCCTTGAGCGCGAGCGGAGGGAACTGCCCGGTGTATTTACGTGTGTGAGTTACGCGTACGAGAGGCGTGTAAATTGACGATATACGTTACGGCATTAAGCTCATTGCGCTCTTCGTTCTTCGAATTTATGTCCATTTTTATATATTTTTTTTCACTTCAATTTTTTTTTAAATCCTCAAATAAGATAAAAAGTCACGGTGTGTGCTTTTTTCTTCGCTCTCAGCGCCGGTTTTCTCGATATTAATACAAGATAGCGCTGACACACGACGAGCGCTCGCGCGCGCGCACACACACACCTGCTCTCGAAGTTACCAGGGCAATTCCCGGCCTCTCGTCCAAGCTCGGCGAAGAATCCACGGCCATAACTTATTCCCGAAGCTTTTACATGTTTCGCTTGCTCCTCACCTCTCACCCCCTCATTTCTTCGTGCATATACTCGCCCTTTTTCTCATCTTCTTCTCTTGAAGCCTTCCCCGGGTAATACGTGCGAGAGTCCTCGCGTCTTTTTGCACCTTCCATTCTCCGCTCTTTTTTTTTTCGTTTTCTTCGTGTTCCGCCCTCCCCGTTATCTTCCCCTCGCCCGTCGATCCTCTTCCCAGGAGCGAGCGGAAAAAGCGCGAGCACCCAGCGAAAAAAATCGCGAATGCTTTCGTCTCTCTTGTTTACAACAGCGGGACGCCCGAGATCGCGAATTTTCAGTGGTGTTGAAGAAATTGCGAAAGTTTTTTTTTGGATATTTGTATACTTGAAATTTTTGTTTCGACGTTCAATTCTTTTCTGAAGATTTCGTGAAATATTTTTAATTTTTTGTCAAGATTCGGGACTCTTATTATTTCCAAATCGAGTATTTTTGACAGATTTTGATCGTTCCAAATTTTCAATAATTAATATTAATTTTTAAACCCCAATTTTTAAATTTTATTGTAAAAAACAGAATATACGATATTTTGCTGTTTTTTTTGTTATTTAACACGTCTTTGAGTAAGTTTTGAAAAAAAAAAGTTTAATTAAAAAGAAAAATATCATAAAAATGTATTTAAAAAAAAAGACAAGAATTTCCATGATATATAAGACACGAATTCAAATTTTTTGATAGGGTTGAGCGAGTTTGTTCCAATAAAATAACGTTTTGAAAAATACACCTCTTTGTATATGAAAAATAATCCATACGATGTTTTATTGAGAAAAAAATAATACAAATATTTTTAAAAACTTGGAAAAAATATCAAGACGTTCACCTTACCAAAACAATAAAACATTAACTCAGCATTTTGTTGTCCCACAGAAATTTTCATCAATTTTTCCTCAACAATTATACAAGGTGCAAATGTACTTGCCCCATTTTTTACAGTATACGAGTACGATTTTCAGAGCCTATTGTATTTTTTAAATCGAATCTCTCGATTCCAGCGTGAGAGGAAACGAGTTTTTTTTCTTCGCTTATGGCGGTACAGGTGATGGAAATATAATGTAGATACAGGATCGCTCGGTGTATGTAGAAAATGGAGGGTGTGTGCGCGTGTGTAGAGAAGACGACGAACGCGCGGGCCAGGGAGCGAGATACGAAGCCCCGGCCACGGTCACGAGAGCGGCCATTACGCTTTCGTTATTCTCTTTTTCCTCGGCTACGCCCGAGGCAGCATCTTAACAACTTAATTTCTGCCGATAGAAAGTGGAAGCGAGATGCCGAGTCGAGAGAAAGAGAAAGAGAGAGGGAAAAAAAGGAGGAGGAGGCGCGTATTCTCTTTCTTTCTCATTTCTTCCTTGCACGGCGTCCTTCCTGAGAATCGTGCGCGAGAAGGAACGCGGAAAAAACGAGGCGAAGCCGACGGAGAGGGACAGAGCGAAATGTAAACCTCTCTCATAGCTTGCTTATTTCTACTTTTTTTTATTTCTCTCTCTCTCTCTTTCTGTCTTTCTTCGTTTTATTTTTATTCTTCTTTTATTTTATTTTTTTCGTTTCTCTCCTCGCTTCTTCTCTCCCTCTTATTCTTTATCTCTCCAGCGTTCTTTCTGCACCTCTTTTCTCTCCCCTCGACGCTAAAGCTTCTTTTACGACTTTTTCCCTCCCTACAGCTGGCACGTTTCGGAGTCGCGAATATAAAAAGCGGAATGAAACGGAAGTCGCGCGAATTAGTCGCCGTAGCCGAGACTCCCTTGGCGAAATGACGCGAGGAACGAAGATTGCTCCATTTCGACTGAAACCGCGATCGGCAAGATATTTGTTTCCCAGGAACGATTATCCTCGAGGCTCCGCCGAGAAACGCGGAATTGAGAAATTAAACGAGCAAGTGGGCAAAAAAAAACATTACTGAAAGCATCGTTCAATCGTTCCGGCGAAAAACAATTAAGTGCAAACTTACAAATGATTCGCGATAAATATTTTCCAAGCTCGCTGGACTGGTTGAAGAAGAAAAATAAAGAAATTTTATAGCTTTAAGATTTTTACAAAGTAAAATTGATTTAATTTAATTATGGTGTAAAAATCTCGAATTTTTAGATAATTTAATGTAAGTTAAGCAAAAATAAATTTCATTTAAATTTTAGCTTTTATTCCAATACATATTTGTGTTTCTTTTTTAAAATGAGAGTTTTAAATAAGCTGTTTATAGGAATAAAGTTAAACACCTGTGAGGATAAAGTTTCTCTGTATTTAATATTCTATTTTAATAAATGACACAAACCAATTTATTATTGCTTTATGAAGTTCCATAATTGTTATTTTAATAATTTTACGTTAATAAAAATATACACTTTTTGGTATGGGAAAAAGCAATCCATATTTATATTTCAATAAAAATATGAAATATTGAAAATAACGTAAAAAGTATCGAATCAATAAATTCTCTTTTCTCTCACGAAAAAAAAACATGGTATTAGAAGATTTTTCTATATAGTGACAAATATACAGTTTATTTTATAACTAAATACATATTTTCCTACTAGAATTAAATATATTTCAGGATAAACGATATCTCAAAATCCTATACTATTTCTAGGAATCTGATATAAAATAAATAAGATTAAAAAATATATTTAGTTTTATAGGATAATGAGAATATAGTTTTCATTTTACACAAAAATTTACCATATTTTTCTCTCAGTGCAGAGCTGCAGTTGCAAGGTATGCATGATTGGATTTTTTTTTGTAAATTGGAAAATCGTCTCGATTGGGCAACAATATTGGCGACGGAAAAACGCGTCAGCACGGCGTAAGCTTCATATTTATGTATGCGGAGGTACGGAGAGCGCACGCGAGCGTAAGCGTCCTGCGTCGGCCTCGAAACCAGTTCCAATATGTTTGGAACGAGAGAAGAGAGCCAGCTAGAGCCTCAAAGACAGGAGAGAAACATTTCTGCTGTCTCGCTTGAAAACGAAGTGCCTCGCGAGAGATAATGGGCACTGGAGAGAGAGAAAAAAGCAGAGGCGAACGGACGACGGAGGGGGAGAAGAAAACGGGGAGGAACGAGAAATAAGAGCGAGGAAGAAAGGGTTGCGGGGCCTGCGAGGATGAGAAAAAAAGGAGGCAAGATAAAGACGAAGCGAAGAAAAAGGAGCAAAATGAGGAGGGGGAGGCCGTGGTGGGGGCTGGCCGACTGGTCCGGCACGTCTTCATTAGTCCCAGCATCCCGGTCATGTCAATGGCGTAGCCCGACCATAGTCGTATATATTATTTACATCCATCGACGTTTTTTCTTTTACGATCTCAAACATTACTTTTTTTTTTGTTTTTCTCATATTTCTTCACGCTGTCGCACCCTCAAATTTTTCCAAACAAATATTTCTCAATTTCCGTGAGAAACGAGTCATTTTTGATCGATCAAATCGTGTCCCCCCGTCGACGATCGACGATTACACATTGCGGAACGTTCGAGCGCTTTAACATTTTTTAAAGACGCAAACGCACGCACTTTTTCGTTCAATCTTCCTCGTCTTCTCCGTTTCACGTCAATCTCGCACGCTAATGTATATATTTTTTTTATACTATCCCCGTTATTGTTGTTATTATTCATATACTTGTGTATTATTGTTATTATTTTGACATATAAATCGATGTACGTACAGGATTATATATAGGCGCGTCAGAAATCGGTTGAACTTGTTTGTGGTGAAGGCGAGCGAACTGTATACGAGGATAATTATAATGATTTGCGGCTGACGTCGGATGCCTTTGATCTCTTCGAAGCATCGGTATAGGCGATGGAGAAATAGTTCCTTCTCTTCTCTTTTCTTTCTTCCTCCTTCTCTTCTTCCTCTCCTCTTTTTATTTTCTTCTTCTTCTTCTTCTTCTTCTTCTTCTTCTTCTTCTTATATGCTTCATCCCCTCCCGCTCCTCATATCATTTCATTTTATTTTTCTGCCTTTCCGTTGATCTCGCGCTTTCTCTTTTTCGTCGGATCTATCCTCGTTCACGGAGCGTCGCCATTAAATTTTCTCGGCCAACTCGAGCCCGACTGTAGTTCAATAAACCGACAATCCCGCCGCTGGATCGTCATGGATCATCGAATCGTTTGTTCCTTTTTTCTTATTGTCGATTCTGTCGAGTTTTCCACAATGAGGATTAACATTTATTGTTGAAAAATTTGGTGAGACAAATACATTTTTTCGTAAATATATTTTAAATGATACTTTAATTTTTGTTGGGTTTAGAAATAATAATATATAGTTATCAACGTCAAGTTACAACAGTACGAAAAATAATTTTTTTTCTGGGCTCGACAAAATTCGAATTTTCAACAAATTTTTATTCTTAGTGCGTTTTTGTGCATTTTTTTCTCAGGAAGGATGGACTACGAAAGGATATACAGTCAACGTGAAATAAATACTTTGATACTGTTTATTCTCTTTTTTTTCTTTTCTTTTCTTCCAAAGGATTTTACAACATTTTGACGATGACACGGAGGGCCGAGTATAGACAAGCGACAGAATTTTCCGGATCGGAGCGAGACACTCGGATCTTCGAGTTTTTCGCCTAGGAAACAACCGACTTTGGACGGTCGAGGATTCTTTGGAGTTCGAGAACGGAATTTGTTTCTTGATAAATGTACGATCTGCTCGAGAAGAAATAATGGGAAAATTCGAGTATTTCGCTCCAATTTGCGGATATATACTGTTTACTTGTATTTTTTATATTTATCTGCCTGAATAGTTTGTGTCCACGAGTATTATTCTGATATTTCAGTCGAGAATGCATGGCCTAACTTTTGTTCAATCATCTGTCGGTCATCGCCCATTTTTTTTTTCGAGAATGCATTTTAGAGTTTTCTCTGCTCGTTTTTTGTTCGTCGCGATGAATATTCGAATATTGGTTTTTTTTATCTTTTACTTCGTGAGGTCTGTTTTGTTTGTATTTTTACAGCACTTACTTATTATTCGGAATAGGGAATTTGTATGATTTTTTTAACAGTAATTCTATTTTTGCACAACATTTTTCGACACTGTGGAAAAGTCTACTATTTTTTTACAAACGTAAATTTTGTTTAGCTCCAGTGAAACGCTTATGCCCTTTTTTTTATATCAGGTAACAGTATCGGTAGCACCACGATTATAACCGAGTTATTCTGAATGTCTGAAAGAAAATTTCATTCTCGAGTGAATTTTTTGGTCATACAATTCCCTATTTAGTTATCGTTTGTTTTTTTTTTCGTTCCATCGTGAATTTCTGTTCGTCTATACTTTGACTTCGACTAGAGGAAAATATCGATGCGGTACTTTATTTATTTTTACTTTTTTTTTCTTGTCAAAAACGAACAAATAAATATCGTCCCTGATTTTTCGGTTTCTTCGGAATTGAATGCTTTTTTTTACACCCTTCTCGAAAATTTTTTTTGTTTCACAATAATGCCTTTAGTAATGCCCAGAATAGATTTCTTTGAAGAATATTTTTCACAGCGAAGTTGGGTTTTTTTCAATTTTCATTATTTTCGTAAATTTTTGGTGTCCATAGTATTTATTTTTTTATAGATTTTTTTTTCCTTTTTTTCAGTTTAGAGTTTTTCCTGCGAGGTCGCTTTGCTAGAATATCGGAAAGCCTGAGTGATTTCTCCTCAGCGGTTTTGCTTAAAATTAAGAGACATCGACTAAGTTTAGCTTCCTTTTTCACTGACTTTTTTGTCGTCTGAATTTTTTTTTTCGCATACTCGGTAAATTGCGTTTGAACTCAACGATCATTTTTTCGTATATTTTTCTTTCTTTCCATAAGTGATTAAATTTATCTTTTATTGTCCATGACAAAAATATTTCTAGTTGATAGCTTTTTGCTTCGTAATTTAAGTATCGGATAGACTGTGGATATTCTTAATTTTTCGTCATTTTTATCACGTTAAAATACATTTTGGGTATCGTTTTTTTTCCTGGCTTGTATCGGCACAAAGAAATGTTTTTTTTTTACTTTCAATATTTTTCTCTGAATAAAATACAGCTGTTGTTTTTATTAATTTTTTTTGTATAAGTGCTAAAGTTTTGATAAATTTTTACGTGTCCAGTGTTTCGTTTTACTTTTGTGAATAGTTGCGGTTTTCATTCCATTTTTAATTCAATTTTTTTCTCCAAAGTATGTGATCATTAATTTTTTTTTTCTTGAAACACCTAGTATGGGATTTTTTTAATCAATAGGATTTTTATTTCCATCGGACTTTTTAAATCGAAGATTACAAGGCTGACACCGAATATTTTTTCATTTTTACTTATTTTAATCGTACAGAAAATTTTCAATTATTCCCAAGCTCTGGAAATGTTTTTTCTTCATTTTTATTTCGTTTGGATTTAAATACTTAACTGTGGAAAATGGCACTGTTTTGATATTCACGTTTGTTTGAATTTTCGGGTTTTCTTTTCCTTATTTATCTATTGAATAATTGAAAATGCACTGTACACGTGATTTTTTTTCTCCTGTGCGTTAACACGCGTGTCTCTGACGTCATCTAACCTGCCATTTTTTTCGACATCGATCTTCCAAATAATTAAATTTAGATTTGAACCAATGGCGAGTAGAGATCGCGTCAAAGTTTTACACGCCATGGGCTCGTGTGCGATTAGTGTGCGTCTAGGTTTTCTCGATCGTTTGAAACGATACGATTTTCGTTTATTTTCTTTTTCGTCGATCAACACCCCAGGTGGTCCTGATTATTCTGAATTTTTTTTGGTCTACGATTTTCTGAATATTTTCTGCTCTCTTCTTCGGTGAATTTTTTTTGTTAATCTGGTGTTTTTTTTCCTGTTTTTGAGTTTCGAGGCTTCGTGGTGATTTGATAACTTTTTGGCAAGATTTTGGCAATTTTTTTCACGGTGAATACTGTCGCAATTTTTTTGAATTTCGGTACCTGCGAATGTCGATACACGCTTGAGTTTCTCGTTCGTTTTAAGGTTGGAGTCGCGTGACAGTGACGATGAAGTTCGAAAGTTTGTCTCCCAAATAAATAAAATGTTCAGTAATCGTGTAAACTTTTTTTCAGATTGATTCTTTTGTGAAATCGTATCAAGCGTATTTTTTTATATTGTAGAAAAATGTTTGCAAAATCTTTTGGAGAATTTGGCATGTAGAAATCAAGATGTTTATTGTTGAAAATCGCAATCTTAACATTTCCTCTCAAGGAATAAAAAATGCGACTTTCGACAATGAATCTCGACTTCTACATGGCGCAGTCTCTGCGAATTTTGCGCACATTAATGTACGACTCAGGTGAAATTTTGTGCCAAGTTTCAAGACAATTCGTCTCACAAAATTGTCTGCGACTCCGACATTAAAAGACCAACTTTTGCAGGAACTTCTATTATTTTGAAAACTTTTTTTTCTTCTTCGTCATTTCGTATCAAGATTTTTTCCAAAGATATTGTAATTTCTTCGCGTTGATGTTGATTTATAAATTCGACAAATTCGAGAGTCAGGATCCAGCAGTCGAATATCGTCGAGCAAACATTTTTGGTTTTTTAGTTCGGGAGATTGTGGAGCTTCTAAAAATATTTCAGGTAATGAATTTCTTATTTTTTGTACCCTCGCGGTCTTTGCATAGTTTTCTTTTTTACATATCTGTATATTTTTTTCGTATCTGTCTCTTTTTACAGTATTACCAAAAGTTAGGCAAGATTTTGAAAAATATCGTAGAAAAAATATGGAAGAGCTTCGAAATCTATCACAATTTTCACTTCGATTTCAAATAAAACCAGAAAAAAACATCAATTGAAAGGTATAATGTAAAAAATCGCTCGAAAAGCATGAATCGTTTAAAAATCGTATCTGACATTCTTGAATTTACGTTAACTGGCACTGTCCCAAGTATGAATACATTTTTTTTCGTTATTCTTCCAGGCTATTTTTAAAAATATTTAGTAACTTTTTGTGTCCCTGATAAGAATAAGAACCGGTATATGGTTTAGTTTTTTTTTCCTTGTGTCATTATATATCGTCTCTAGGAATAATTTGAGGATCGATTTCGTTAAAATTTGCTCACGCGGATTCTCTGACAAGGTCGAATTTCCAGACCTTCCCAGGTCCGGGTCCGACTTCCGAGACGTAGAGTTCCGTTCCGTTTGGCGATATCGCCATTCCGTGTGGATGCATAAATCGCTGGCAAGTAAAATATTCATTATTAATTTTCAATAAAATTATTTCAATAAAAAATATTATATAATTTTAAATATTATACAACGAAAATACATATTTTATACATTGATATCGAGGTAGTTGTTACGTAACGTGATTATTAATAGATTTTATTGAACATTTACGTAAACTGTCTTTGACGTCACATGCACGTGTAACATTTTGTGATTTTGAACAATAAATAATCTCGACTTTAAAAGGGTCAAGTCTTTATATAACATTTTTATATAACATCTTTTTACATCAAATTTTTTTCGACAAAATTTGACGACAAAAGTTTATTTATTATATAACAATTATACCTAGCCTTGGATGACCTTAAATTTAGAATATGCTGTTCTTTAGTCAATTAGCAATAACCGTTTTTAATGAACGTAAACTCGCACGTCATTTTGAACGTAAGAAAGAAAAAATTAATTTTTTATTTGACTGTCACAGACCAACTACCTTCATGCAAAAATATATGTATATTTGAAAAAAGAATTATGTTCAAATAACCAAATATATATTATTTCTCGTAACTTCTACTTATTTCAATAATTTATTGCATTAGATTAAATCAACACTGATTTATTTCAATTCTAATTGGATTAAAATAATTAAAATTATCGTCGAGAAAATCGGATTTGGTAATTTGCACAAAATTACAAAAGTTACGAAAGTATACGAAAAATTGTAATTCGAAAAGAAAAAAAATAATGCTCACCCCGGACGTTGGTCCCCAACTACGAGAAATGGTCTCAGCGTACGGGTTCATTATGAATCCACGGACCGGAATCATGGGCGAGGTGGGACCATTCACAGCGTAAACCGTGTTTCCGTATGAAGCGATGGCGAAAACTCTGCCGAGATCGGGCTGCTGTATCGTGAGGGGTGGCCCGCGTTTTTCCTCCGTCTCACCGATACCAGCGTTCAGACAAATTACCCTCATGTTCTCACGATCGGCGACGCAGATTTCACCCGACTCGAGGATCGTCACTCCATGGGGCACACGTAGAGCTATGAATTCTGCAAACATTATTTTTATTTTATTTTTATATTATTTTTATTTTATTTTTATTTTATTTTAATTTTATTTTAATTTTATTTTAATTTTATTTTTATTTTATTTTAATTTTATTTTAATTTTATTTTTATTTTATTTTTATTTTATTTTTATTTTATTTTAATTTTATTTTATTTTTATTTTATTTTTATTTTATTTTTATTTTATTTTTATTTTATTTTTATTTTATTTTTATTTTATTTCTATTTATTCATTTTACTTTTATTTATTTTATTTTTTAAATACATACATTTACAATAAGACAAATTAAAAAAAAATAGATTAGAGAGTATTAATTCAAATATGAATTTCACTTTATTTTCATCTAGGTTAGTATTTTGCTTTTATTTCATACTTTATTTAAATATTCTTTATGAAGGAATTATAAGCTATAATGATGTAGCATATGCAAAAAATAAATTTGCGATATAAATAAAATGAATAAGTGCACGGATACAAAAATATCATAAAATTAAGAAGAAATAATAGTTTCAATGATTGGATTTCTTTATTTTTTGGTACGAGAAAATATTGTCACCTCCTGGTTGTGGTATCCTGTCCAGCAGCTTGCCGGAGGGATCAAAAACCATGATCCTGCTGTTGCAATAACCGTCGGTTACGACGATCTCGCCCGTTTTCGAGACTGCAACTGACGTCGGTTGGCAAAAATGGTCCCGGTCGCTTCCTGGCACGAATCTCTCGCCCAGCACGAGTTCTGGGACGAATTCGGCCGATCCGCGCCGAAACTGCACATTGAATACATTCGTCAAGTCTCTGAATTTTTGTAACTAGATTTTTGCACGATCGTCGCTTTCAAATATAAAATAATTACATTCAATTTTTTAAAGATAATTTCTTAAAAACTAAGTAAAAATTTATTAAAATTGTACTTAAAGCTTGTTTTTTTTTCAATTGCAACTATATTATGGAGATTTTACTTTTGAAGACGATTTTACTTTTAGGGACGATAAACAAACGTGCGTTAAATTTATGCAGTAACGCTGCATTTTCAAAATTGTTCGTCTGTGACTCGTTTTTACGATCACACAATTGCGGTGACGTCAATTTAACCCTTTCGAGTACCAGCCCTTAATCAACACGTATGGCTAAACTCATGAACAGACACTTTTGCGGTTGTACTTTAAAATATTTTTATTTTTTCGTGGATATTTACCTTGAAAACTTGATGTAATGCGACGTCGGTGAGCCAGTAATTGCCGCGGTGGTCGATGTGCAAACCGTGCGGCAAGTAGAAAATGTTTGAACCCCAGCCGTGTTCGACGACACCAGTCACGGGATTGAGCGTCAGAACGGTGTCGTACCGAATCGGCCCTTTCAAGGCTTCCGTGTATTCAAAATTTTCGTCGAAAGTACTAAACCCAGTAAATAAATAAATAAATGAATAAATAAATATTTGATCAAAAAAATATTTTATTTTTATGGAATACTAGCAAGCTTCGCACCTTCGCGGTAATAGAAAAACTGATCCAAAATCCAGTTTTTTGGTTTATTCAATATAAATTCTTCAATTTTTCCTCAAATAATTAACATTTTCGTTATCTACGGGAAATTTCCGGTCGAATAGGCTCTTAGAATCGAAAAAAAAATTTCAAAAAATTTGGTGAGTCACACTGGGTCTCGTGGACCGATGAAAATTTCACTTGGCCATATCTTTTCTTTCTCTTGACCAAATCAACTTTATTATGTGTGATTCTTAAAATTTTTTGCAAAACAAAGCGAATGGCGCAAGAATCATAACAATTCATCAATTTTTTAAAAAGTTATTAGTCCTTGAATATTTTTGAAAAAATGGAAAGGAGTATATACCTTAAAAAATTCGCAAAAATTTTTGAATTTTTTTAAATCGATTTAAAGAGCCTATTCGATCGGAAATTTTCTGTAGATAACGAAAATGTTACTTATTCGAGCCAGAATTCAAGAATTCATATTGAAAAATTCAAAAAACGATCGAAAAATCAGTTTTTTGGCTTAATTCGTTGACAAATTCACTGTCACTTGATGAAATGAACTTTATTAGGAGTGATATTTAAAGATTTTTGCAAAATGAAGAGAATGGCGCTAGAATTATGTTAATATTAATGTAAATGTTATATATTAATAAGATTTATGGAAAAAAAATATTTTATTCTCCATTATCGATTCGATATATAAAGACTCACGTGCTGTCCCAGACTCGGTCGGCACGATGAAATATGACCGGCTGTCCAAAAGGGTTGACGGACACTCCGCTCACCTGACCGAGTCCCTGAGGTCCTGTCCACTCTTTATTTTGCACTGGAATCGCTTCGTTTTTGTTTATATTGGCCTGATTCTGTTCAGACTGGAACACACGAAATGTGTTTACTTTTCTTCACGAATCAACAGGTAGGACAGTGGTGAACAGCTGTTTCGCGATTGTGGCAACGAAATTGCAATTCTCTATCTTTATTTTTTATTTTTTATTATGAAAAATCGACAAATGAGTGAAAAAAATGACGAATAACTTGATATTCTTGAATAAATGATATTTTCGAGATGAACAAAATTGAATGAAAAAAATAAATAAAATGAAAACTCACGTCGGATATAAGCTTGAGTAATTTGAGAACAATTTCGACATTCTCGGGACTGGCACGCATAACTTCACCGGAAACGATGACGGCGAGTCCCAAGAGGAAGACGGGAAGCAAGTTTTGATGGCTGGTCGACCTCATGCTGGAATTTTATTTTTATTTTCTCGTATCTCCTTTCGGAAAGTTCGTGAAAGCCTTGACAGGGGCGACGTTTTATTTTCCAGTACGCCGTGATATCTGGCTCAGCTCTTGCGGTGTCTTTGATCGGATCAATAAAGCGCGCACGCGCCCTTCGACTTTCCTCCCTCTGCACACAAATGTCGACTTCGAATGCGAAAAAAAAATTTTTTTTTAACTTCGTTACTGCCAATCTCTTGACCGAATTTTTCTGCTGAACTGTTTAATTATACTTATTTCTTGAAACAAAAATTTAAACGGAATCTTCGGAGAATGCTTTTTAATCGTTTTTTTTTACTTTTTTTCCACCGGTTTTTGTTTTTAGGTAATCGACGGTTTTATTTGTCAAACTTGTTCAATTTTTTTTACGGATTTCAGAGAGCTTGTTTTTATTTGGTCGTTAATTTAAAGCCTTGGCCAAAATCTCGACGCAATGATTTTTCTATTTTATTTCTTTATTTCCTTGTCTCGTTTACTGTTTCAATTTTTCAGTGGATGTACCATGGAGTTATTTTTCGCTATTTTAAACATCTTTCCGAGATATAAGCGGAGCTGGAATAAGTATTGTTTGAATTTATATGTCAGCTTGACCGGAATTTCGCTGCTTTCTGTGACAATTTATTAGCTCGAAACTGTTTTGTGACCAGTATATATTACAAAAAACGGAGATAATCGCGTTTACTTTTGTCGTTCGTGTTCTACTTTTATTGGGCGAATTTTTGAAATAAATGAACGTAAGGGAACTTAACGGTGGCAGCTGGCGAACAAGCGTCGCCGGGGATTGTTCGTGACCAACTGCACTTGGTCCAGGATCTGCATCAAGGATCCCGGAGCTTTCCTCTCCCGTGGAAAAAGCTCGTCGCCCCCCTCTCCCCGTTTTCCGGGTCTCGTTGCAATCGATAAACTTGCGCAGGTGTCGCCAGACACGAAAATGCACCAATTTGCCTGCAATCGAATGGCGAACGAACGATTTCCTTCATTTTATTCATTTGACAAGATTTTCTCATTTTTTAAAATTCTAATCCATGATATTTATTGAGATCTGACCATTTTTTTTCTTCTCATTTATTCGAAAATGTTGGGCTTCGATCTCGAGTGCAAAAAGTGCACGGTCGCGAGGCGCAGGACCGATAACAATACTGCATTATTGGAGGGCGACCCGGGAGGGTGAGAAGTTCCGCTGGGGGTTGGGACGTACCCTTTGCAGCGACAAAACTCGCCGGATGCACCCAGCCGATCGATCGAGGACGAATTTAGATACGAATTCCCAGGGCAAGTGACCGAGTTTCCAGATTTATGTCCGAGGAAAAATTGAAAAGGTGCGTCAGAGATTGTATTCCATTGAACAGCATCACCCATTTTTTTTATTTAAAAGCTCGATTTTTATTATTCTTCAACAATTGAGTAAAATTCGGTAACAAATGACGAATCTTCAAATAATGACATCAACAACGATCCTCTCTTCTTACTCTCGTTATTACAAATGATAAGTACAATTAAAAAGTTTTTTTTTTCTTAAGGAAGATATTTTTCACCGTTCAACAGCCTTTATTATCACACGAATTCAAATTCGAAGATCATCGAAGACTTTTCAACAAAGGGTCTCGTTTTTTGATTCCTATATACGTGTTTTATGTTCAATTCATACAACTTCAGCGGCTAAAATTAATATTTAAAATCGTATATATTTTATTCATTTCGAGATTGGACTCTCCGGTCGCTACGAAAAGTGTGCTCTTTTTATCGTGTTCCCATGCACTTGAACTTTCACTCGAAGCTCATTTAATGCTTAATATTTAATTAAACCTTATTGAATATTCGTTTGATTATACGTTTTTGAAGAAATTCCTCGTCGAAGACGGATAAAAATTTGAAGTGATTGGTTCAAAAAGCGCAGTGACTTTGAAAAAGACGTTAACAACTCTTCAGGCACGTTTTAAAACAGCGTGCATTCATTTAAATATCTACGTCTCTCGTTCTAGCAACGTATTTATTTATTTATTTATTTATTTTTACTTCGCACTGAGAAAAAATTTTGGTCGAATCAACAAAATTTCAGTTGATTAAACCAACACTTTGTCGAATCAATAAAATTTCAGTTGATTAAATCAAAATTTTGTTAAATCAACAAAATTACACAATATTTTTTTTCAGTGCGGAAGAAATAGGCATTTTCGAACAAACTCACTAGCCATTTTTCAAGTTAACTTTAAATTAAGTTACAGCTGTTTCTTCCCGGAAGATAACGTGACGTGTGGTGCATTGCGTTAGACTTTTTATACTGGTTTACGATTCATCGTTCATCAATTATTTCGTATATCATTTAAAATATAAAACTGAATGGCAGTTTTTTATTCGGATTAATTTCATATTCCCTGTCAGATTTTACTTCTCTATTTCAAGGGCTATCGGGGTTTCTGGCTGAGTCCAAATGTATCCCGTTCGGGTCATGCTGCAATGAGCATCGTAATATTTTCCAGGAGCGCGACAGTACGACCATCGGGGACAGCGACAACGAAATTTGCTGTGAAATTCTTCTTTGCAGACTTCGTTCCACCAGCAGGTTCGCTGAAATTAATCCAGAAATTATTTAATTTATTGAAAAAAAAACAATAAAACGTGTAGAATTTAAAAAAAAAAGTAAAAAATAAAAAATTTGCCTTTCTCACCTCCGCCAAGTATCCTCGGACGCTCTGATCGCTGTAATTTCTTTTCATAATGTTGTGGCGCGTGCGAGCATCGCAAACTGCACTCAGAATTGCCAGGATAAGGAAGAATCGTATCAACGATCCGTTCTGATTGAAAAATTTGAGAATTTAGATGTCGAGTGGGAATAATATTTCTTCAATTTCGATTCAGCGACTCACTCTGTCCGCCATTGCTGTCCGAATAAAGGTTAGGTCCTTCGGTACTCCCAACTACATTTGTTCATTCACACGATTTTACCCCCGTCCCCTTTCTCCCGGTTATTACGATTTTCGATTACCGGAATCGACGGACATGAGACTTTTTGCCCATTTACTCGGCGGCCCGGTCACGGAAATAACAAAAAGACGCTCCCGTGTTGTACATGCGAAGAAGTGAGAGACGCGGACATGCGTAATGCAGTTGACAAAGCGCAACGTTTTTCCTTTCCGCATTGATTTTTTTTCCAGCAGAAATAAGAAAGAATAAAACTTGTTTCATCTCCGCACGAATTTCCGCGTCTTTGTACTACTTCCGAAGCATTGTTATCTTCATTTTTTTAGAGGAAGAAAACTCCTGAATTCAGCATTTAATAGAATATGGCGATACATTTATTTGAATACGATTTATTGGCATTTTTTTTGCTTAACGTTGATTGATCCTGAAATTAACAGATAAATATACACATCTTTTAAATATTTAAATGGATGTTGACTGGGAAGAAATCGTCCATTTTAGCTTCAATTTTAAATTTCATTATTTATTGACATTCATGACGTAATTTGCCCTTATAAACAGAAAACAGAGCTTGCAGTGGTGACCTTGAGAATCACGAGAAACTTTTGCTCTGTCGGAAGAATCGGACTGCAAGATTTTTATGATCGATCGAGTACACGTCTGATGTCAAACTTCTCTTATTCAACGCCAGAAGCGCCTCAATAGGTGGCTTCTGCCATCTCTTATATTTACATTCGTACGTCTTTTATGTCGTGAAAAATGGGTTCTCGTGCTTTATTCAAGATTTCCGTCGATCACATAGCAAAAGGAAATGGGTAAATATTATTCTACCGTTTATTTAATAATTTTTTGTAGAAAATTGTAATCGTAATAGAATATTTACTGCAACCTAACCTCACTGATTTATGTAACCAATTTTTACTTCGCTGACGTACGATTAAAAAATCGTACAAATACATGAAAACACGTATAAATATTTTTATCGTAAGCTTGTCAATTTTTTAAATTTTTAAATTGAAAAATGGCAGAGTGCTGCGAGCATTGTCGACGAGCAGTGCAAAATGCAAAGATGAGAAAAAATTGCCTGTTCCGGTGAGAAAAAACCTAGAAGGTGAGAAACCGGATATTCATTCGAGAATCATCAAAGTTGACCAGGTTGAGGATGTTGGTCTTGTTTCCGGAGTGCCCGAAGAGCACATAAAGACGCGCTCGGTTCGCATTTATCAACCTGCAAAAAATGCCATGCAATCCGGCACAAACAACATTAACTTTTGGCAAATTGATTTTGACAACAGAGAGCGCTGGGAAAACAATTTGATAGGATGGTGCTCGACGTGAGTGAATAGAATACATTTAACGCATTTTACAATTGCGAATAAAATTAAAGGGATTATCATTTTTAAATTTCATCAGGGGCGATCCCGTCTCAAATGTGAGAGTAAATTTTTCATCGGCCGAGGCGGCGATTGAACATTGCGAAAAGATGGGTTGGAAATACTGGATACAAAAGCCGAACGTTAGTAATCCAAAACCACGCTCCTACGGCGCTAATTTTGCCTGGAACAAGCGTACTCGAGTTTCCACTAAATGAAGGTATTTTAAGCAAAGTTGTACAATAGTCAAACGGGATTTTATAAGCCAGTAAATTCCGTATACTGTAATTATTATTCCAGTCGAATAAATTGGACTCTTTGTTCCTTGTTTTTTTTTATTTATATTCATACTTATTTGTCTAATATTGTAATCATCATTCAAGATATTTTCATGATTAATTTTACTGGTTTTAGTCATACAGTTTCTGTAGGCCAGTTTTTTTAAGATACAGTTTCTTTAGGATACAATTTTCTTAATCCTCTAATCGACAGAGTCATTAGAAAAATCTTTAGTTCACATTTTCCATTGGGTTTCCCATTTGTATGGAGTTTTTCGCATCCTCGCTGCTTCCGCCTCCTTTTGTTTATTGTAATTGACCCAAATTCCGCACTTGTCGTCCGGATTCATGGGACTTCCTGCAGGACAGTTGTAGGCTTCGGCAAAACCCTTGCTGTTGGATAATGCACCTTTTACTCGCTCTCTCGCCGGACTGTGAGGATCTCTCGTTTCTTTGATTTTCTGGGCATATTTCGGGGTGTCAACTTCGCACCACAGCTGAAAATTTCAAAATCATTAATCAAACATTTTTTTTTTCTTTTCCATCTTCGATTCAATTTTCTTTACGTTAAAAGTGATCGACTAACCGCAGCGAAGGAAAAGAAGAAAAGCTGATCGCCCGTCATGTCCTCGAATCCGGGAAGTTTCACGTCTTTGCTATTGGGAAGATTTTTGTACGTCTCGTAAACCGCTTGTATACCAGTCGTGTCTGCGATGTTTTCTCCACGAGTCCACAGTGATCGCTTCATTGATCGATACTTAACAAAATGTTCAAAAAATTATCAATAAATTGTCAAATCAATTTTTTTTGTAAACAGTTAAATTACTTTACTTTTTGCATTGGACTCATAACCAGAGTTGTATCCATGTTCGGTGGATCAGTCACTCCGTAGTACTCGTCGAACTGATGAATGAAACAATCCGCTCTCTGATAGTAATTTTTCAACATTGCTTTCGAAAGCTCCGTTTTTTTACCATCGAGACCGAAATTAATACCTGACGAAGAAACGAATTTTTACAACTTTCTTCAAATGATATAAAAATAATTTTTTTTTAGAATTATAAACTTACAATCGTCGTCGAAACCGTGGCCAATTTCGTGTCCCACCACAACACCTACGGTTCCGTAATTAACGGAACTGAAATAAGAATGAAATGTAATTGATTTTCTATTTTTTTTAATACATATATTTTTTCCATAAAAAAAATTAAATTCTTACTCAGGCATTCCCGAAGTGAAGAGAGGCGCCTGGAAATCAGCAGCTGGTATAGCTGAAAAAAGAAATTTTCATGAAATCAGTTGCTTTTTAAAAAAATTAAAAATTTGGTACACACATGCACATTGCGTCAAAGAACGTCTATGCAAATTTTTATCAAATTCTAACGAAAACGATTTCACGGCACAACCACTTTAATGTAGAAAAGTGTATTTACTCAAAGAATTGTCGTACGGGCCATACATGGCATTCACGGTTATCGGATCCATATCCCATCTGCAATAATATTGAAGCATCAGACAGAAAACGAATTAGAAGTAGAATATAAAAATATGAGATATGAAAAAAATATTTTTTTATATTTACGCGTCGTCGTCTTTGGGGGGCTTTTCCATTACCAACAATCTTTTTCTATTTGTGTATTTCATGAAGCTCAAAACATTGTCAAAGTACTCGTTGCCAATCGCCAGCTACGTAGAAAAATTAAAAACACGTTCAAATATGTAAAAAATAATTTGTCGTTAATTTTGGTGTAAGTTTATTTTACTTACCCCTTTGTATGAGCGAATGACCGATTTTTTGTTTTTATACCAATCAGGGAAACCAATAAAAACCGTCATGTTTGTGAGTTTTTTCACCAAATAATTCCTGGAATCGTCATCGAGCCAGGACGATTCTTCGATTTGCTTCTTCAGTCCTGATCTCACCGATTCTGCCATGCCCTTAACCTTATTGAAAAAAATTCATTTTTAATATTTAATAATATGGAGAATGGAAAAAAAATTTCATACGTACTTCGGTCTCTTTTTGTTCCGTTACGTATTTTTCTACGAACGCGTAGGCCGCCGCGTCAGTCATTTTCATGTCAACCACACACTCGGACCAACTTTTCGTGTTCAAGATAAAATAAAAGTATTTTAGGGCATGATTTCGTGATAAATAGATTCAAGATTAAAAATTATTTTACCGAGGAGGTCGCTCTTTAACTCCCAACTCTTCCATGAGAAGCTGAAAGAAAACGTCTCTCGCACGCTCGGTCGTGTAAGGCAACATACTCGAAACGAAATTCCAATGTAGATAATTCACTGTGGAGAAAAAAATTGTTTATATTGTTTTGTGATGTTTGTACTTTTAGAAAGTAAAATTGTTTTTTTATGTTTTATTAAGCAGATTTTATTGTTAATTAAAATATTTTTCATTCTTAAACAACCGAAAAAAAATTAGTGAAACCTTTTCAAATTACTGTACATTAAACATTGAATAAATTAAAAAAATTAACAAAAATCCCACATTTTTAAATTTTTCATAAGAAGCAATGCTAAATCTCAGCATTGATTTAATAATTCTTGAATTTCAAATTTGACACATGATGTCAAAAATATTAAAAATGTATCAAATTCTCACATTTTTAAAAAGTATTTCTCGTTTCATTCTTTCAAAAAAAAAAACATTAAAAATTAGAGGTGTTCACCAATTGTTCGTTTCGAGGTCTCGCCCAGAATTTTTCCAATGTCTCTGATGTATTTCATCTCCCACGTCGATACTTTGTCTGAAGAAGTTACGTAGATATTTGCTATCTCGAATATATCGTCTATCAACGATCGCCAATCGATCTATAAATGAAAAAAAAAATTTATTGCAACTGTGTTAATGTTTTTTTAATAATTATTTAAAATGACTTACTTTCACTTCGATACTCTCGCCAGAATCAAACGAGCCAAAATCGGAGTCGGACTCGTCACTTGAATCAGATTCTTCATCAGAATCAGAAATTTCATTCGAATTTAACTTTTTGAGGGATTTACGAGCTTTGTGAGATTTCTGCATGTTTTTAAGTTTGTTGAGGTCAGCCTCGACATCAGAATCAACCAGTTTATGAGGATACAACTTTTTCAGGTATTTAAGAGCTCTGTAAGATTTTCTCAATTTTTGCATTTCTTCCGAATCAGAATCGTCATCGGAGTCGGAACTTTCATCGGAATCGAGCATGTTTCGAGCTTTACGATGCTTGCTAGTTTTGCTTAGTTCTTCAGAATCAGAATTATCATCAAAGCCAGAATCCTCGTCCGAATCGATCTTTTTCGAAGATTTTCGAGTTTTATGAGTTTTACGAGTTTTTTTAAATTTGTGCATTTCGTCCGAATCAGAAACGTCATCGGAGTCAGAATCTTCATTGGAATCAAGCATGTTTCGAGTCTTCCTAGTTTTGCGCAGTTCTTCAGAATCAGAAATATCATCAGAATCAGAATCCTCGTCCGAATCGATCTTTTTCGCAGATCTTCGAGTTTTACGAGTTTTTTTAAATTTGTGCATTTCGTCTGAATCAGAAACGTCATCGGAGTCGGAATCTTCATCGGAATCGAGTATGTTTCGAGCTTTTCGAGTCTTCCTAGTTTTACGCAGTTCTTCAGAATCAGAATTATCATCGGAATCAGAATCTTCTTCCGAATCGAACTCTTTAAGAGATCGAGATTTATGAGTTTTACGATATTTGTGCAGTTCTTCAGAATCAGAAATATCATCGGAATCAGAATCCTCGTCCGAATCGAGCTTTTTAAGAGATCTTCGAGTTTTATGAGTTTTTCGCATTTCTTGCGAATCAGAACCAGATTCATCAGAATCGTCATCAGAATCAGATTTTTCGTCGTCATCGCTCTCATCGATTTCATCGGGATAGCCCTTATCACTCTCATCAGAATCGTCATCGGAATCTGAATCTTCACTTTCATCGGAATCCAATACATTTCGAGCTACGCGAGCCTTGCGAGTTTTCCTCACTTCTTCAGAATCAGAATCATCATCGGAATCAGAATCCTCGTCCGAATCCAACTTTCTAAGAGATTTTCGAGTTTTATGATTTTTACGAGATTTGTGAGATTTGTGCATTTCGTGTGAACCAGAGCCTGCTGGTTCGTCAGTGACAGTGCTCTCATCAGAATCAGACTCGTCGTCGCTCTCATCGCTTTCGTCGGAATCATAATCTTCACTTTCGTCAGAATCATCACTTTTTTCAGGAATGGAGTAACTTCCATTATTTTCATACCAGTCGTAAAATTCTTCAAGGGTAAGCGTTTCGCTTCCCTGCCTACCCTCTTTAAGCTGAGAAAATAATTCATGAAATAAATAAATAATTAAATAAAAATTTTTAAAATTAAAAAATTAAATAAGACAATAAAATAACAAAGATATAAATTATTCACAGTCAGAATTAAAAATGTACCTCGTCAATTCTTTGCTCGAGATCGATGACATCTAACACTTGTTCCATCAATTCCAAGTCACTGACGTCCGCATGATTTTCATCGATGAACAATTTTGCGGTGTCGAACATAAAGTGGATATAAGTGTCGTAATCATCTCCGCTGTAGTTTCGATATTTTGGGGGAAGTTGCTCGCTGAGAGGCATGTTGGGACTACCTATCTGTATCGAATTACCAAAGACAATTTCTTTTTATCCATTTTTTTAATAGTATCTTTTAGTAACTTAGATAATATAGGTACATTTTTTGCAAGATTCGACAATTTTTACAATGGAAAATTCTAATCTGTATACTTATAAAAAACATATTCTGATTGATTAATTAAAAGAATTAGGACAGTAGTTTTTTTGTGACGTAAGAATCCAGTAGGGGAGGTTTTACGGATTTTAAAAAATCTTTATGGGGTTTAAATTGAGGAATAACTTACTTATGACACGTTACGAAAAAAGCAGAACAATTTTTGATGTAAAATTATCTCCGCGTGAAATGTGAAAAAAATTCTTACTAAAATTTCACCCCTCGTTTCATTTCTTGACCCGGGGGTTGCTCGAATATCGTAAAAGGTGTAACGGCCCGTCAAGCGCAAGTAACTGCGTTCGATATCCGCCCAATTGCTCAAATCCTCGTCCCACTGCTCTTTGTCCATCGTCATGGGCCAACCACCGTTGTGTTGCAGGATTGATTCTATCGGTTTCATTCCTCGTTTCTGAAGATTATCTGATTTGCAAACGAAAAAAAAATTAAAATAAAATAACAAATAATATATAAAAAAATTAAAAAATAAAATAAATTAAATTTTCGAGGGATAAAATTTCTTTTTTCTCACCTGTGTCCATGCACGAGCGATACCACTTCTTGGCTTGTCTGACCGGAAGTATGTCACTGGGCTCGGGATCCGTTTCCAAAATTCCTGAAAATCGAAACGAAATCGCGATTATCTTACATGCGAATTTCTGACATTTAAACTTAAGTATTTAAATCAAATGTAAAGAAAAGTCATAAATAATAATAAGTGAATTTTATTCCAATCGTTAAAAAAAATTAAAATATTCATTATAAAAAAAAATGTATTATAAACGTGAATTATTGTATTATTGTTACTATCGTGACTATTGTTTTTCATTGCTGATTTTCGATAAAAATATAAACTCGCCTTTTACACGGTGATGAACCGTGTACTGGAACATTTGGAACCGACTCCAGCTCGGAAGGCTCGGCGGAATTTGCTTGTCCGTCCATGCTCCGCAAACGTAATCGTAGAAATCTTCGCACGGATCGACGGACTTGTTCACACTACTGGCAAATTCCTCAGCTGAAATTTTAATTTTATCAATTTTTTGTCTTTGCAACGATTCAGCAACATTTTTTCAATTATTTTTTTTTTTAATTTTTTGCTTATAAATTTACCAATTTTTTCGCAGTACTCCGTTTGACATGTTTCGTGTTCCGAGTCGTTGGTCTTGTCCTCCGACTCGACGAGATGTTTTTTCGTGTCGTACCATTTATGGGCGTCGTTGGGAAATACGGATCCTCCCCAGAATGGACTGGATCTCGCGAGAGCGACGAAGCACACGAAAATTCTAAAATCAAGGGTTTAAAGAATGAAAAAATAATGAAAAATAAAATAGGAAAAAAAATAACAAAATAAAATAGAATAAAAAAATTGTAATTTGGATCTCACAGCAGTCGCGTGGCCATATCGTCGACTTTTTCACAAGTATTTTTGCACACGCTTGCCCGACGAACTGTCGAGCTTTCAGCAGTGCCATTGAAAAAATGATGAATTTATACTCACAGATAAGGGTTTTAGAGTCCTTGCTGAATTTCCGGCTGATCTCAAATATACAAATCAATACCGGCATCTGCAAGGAGGAAGCAAAAATTTCGATTCCGGGTACGCTGCTTCCGCTCGGGATGAGATAAATCCCTGTCTAAGTTGGCGCACACGATACTGTATCTATCCGATACGGTATCACGTGCAATTGTGTCAAGTACACTCGGACGTGTGACAAAAAGTGTCACGCAATGAAACCTCAGGACGATAAAAATTTCAAAAAATTGCTACGGTCCAAAAAAACTAATTTTCTACCTTTTTTTTCTAGGACGAGAAAGTAAAAGTTCGTAAAAATTTCTCTGGTTAAAAAAAATGCCACGAATAGCATTGTTAAATGTTTTTTTAAGATCGAGATAAATGTTTCTTCAAGTTGATTACGAAATTTATTCGATTAAGAAATTAAGCAGATTTCTAAATAAAATTTTCTTTGTTCAAGTTGATTAAGAAGTACGAGAAAAAAAGAAATTTATTTTCAAAAAACAATGTTATATAGACACATGTTTTTCGATGTAGAACTTGTTACATAATTAAAAATATGAATAGGCGCATGTCAAAATAGAATTGCAAGTATAAATTCGTTCAAAATATACTTCACTTTTTATTTTCTCATATCAACTTATTTAAAGCAAGTACATATAGCTTTTTATAATATTTTCTATTTATAACATTATGTTAACATTAGTAGATTAAAAAAAATGAAATTTATTTTATAATTTTGAGTTTCATAAATAAATAAAAATAGCAACAAGCATACTGCATGTCCACAAATTGTATCACATCATTACTATAGACAAATAATTATAAACATAATTATAATACGGACAAGGCAGTAGCTACATTTTTTTTGTAATGTATTATTACATCAATGTGATATTATTTCACGTACGTAATTCTAATAAGTACTTGACTTAATTTCTGACGTAACTATTGACGTAATTATTTGTGAAGTTCAGGTAATTGATAAATTAAAAAAAGTACGGTTTTAAGAAATTTGTAAAAATTTTTGTGTAGTTTTTTTATTTCATTCGATTGTAAGCTTTTAAAGCCCTACAAATTGACTCTTTAATCAACGCTTGTTTCATGTGATTGGTTTGGAAGATCAGAGAGAATAAAATATATTTTTCTTAATAAATAAATAGTATTTTTTTAAATTGAAGCTCACATGTAGGATACAGAAGAAATATAATATCTTCTAAGATATGCTCGAAAGAAAAGGGTAGTTTTTATTGCACTGTAGAGTTTTTTACATTATTTGTGGGATGCTTTTTTTTTGTAAGACACTTTTTCATCAATACAGTGATACATTCTTCAATATTGAGTAATATCATGAGACAAAAATCACAAAAAGTTTGATTATATGTTCCATTGCCACTTCGAACGCTTGGAATTCTTAATTCGTTTCTTTTTTTTGTGCTCGTCGCTGTTGGTCGTTTCCCAGATGCTACACTTGTTGATGGGGTTCATGGGGCTTCCGGCAGGACAGTTGAAAGCTTCGGCAAAGCCCGCTGCGTTCGAAACGGCGCCGATCACGCGAATTCTCGATGGGCTGTGCTCATCGTCCGAATCGTCTCGCTTTTGCTCGTATTCCGGAGTACCAATCTCGCACCACATCTGTAAAAATTGTTTTCGCAATATTTAAACCAAAATTACAGAGAAATAATCTCGAGCAAAACAAAAAATAAATAAATAAATAAAACAAATATAATATATAAAATTAAATAAATAAATAAATAAAATATAAACTGACAGCTCCAAAGGAAATGTAGAAAAGTTGATCGTCGGTGTATTCTTCAAGACCCGGAAGTCTCATCTCGCCTTCCGGTTCTTTCTCCTTTTTGTAGGCTCGGTAAACTGACTGGATTCCCGTCGTGTCTGCAATGTTTTCTCCCCCCGTTCTTTGAGAAGATCTTTTACTTCCAGGCTGTGATAAAATAGTATTTTGTCATTAACATTTATTTTTTAGTTCCATTTTTTTTTCAATGTTTCAAAAAATATTTCTAACAATAGGCGTCGCATCCGCAGGTGGCTCGGTCTCTCCGTAATACTTGTCGAACTGATGGGTGAAACACTCCGCTCTTTGGAAATAATTTTTCAACACCATTTCAGGAAGCTCCGAGCGATTTCCGTCCTTTCCAAACGTTATACCTTTGAATTTTCATTTTCTCAGTTAAATTATTTACACCGCGAAAAAGAAATTTTTTTTTTTTGGAAAATAAACGAAACTTCACTGACCGGTGTCGTCGAAACCGTGACCGATTTCATGACCGAGAAGTAGCCCGAGAATTCCATAGTTTACAGCACTATAAATGTATTAAAAAAAATTATTTTGTACAAATCTTAATAAAAATTAAAAAATTTCGTATTTGTTTACTTAGGCAAGTGCGGAGTCAATAGTGGAGCTTGGAAATCAGCAGCTGGGACGACTGTAAAAAAAATGTCAATAAGTTATATTTTATGAAACACAGAAAAATTGGTTTTTACGTTATATTAAGCTTACTTAGACTGTTGAAAAGTGGAGTGTATCCTGCATTGATAGTTATAGGATCCATGAGCCAACTGAAATGAATATTGAATTGGAAATGAAAATTTCTCAAGCATCCGATATATAAAAATTTTTTCTTCAATTTTAATAATTACACGTCTATTGCTGGTTTGCGGTACTCTTTGTATTTTTGTTTTTGGCTGTACTTTATGTAGCTCAGAACATTGTCGAAGTAATCATTTCCGATGATCAGCTGCAAAAAAATGTGTTAGTGACGAAGAATGAAAATATATTATTTTCTTCAATTTTTTAGATTTAAAAAATTGCTCACTCCTTTGTACGACTTTAGAACAGCTTCCTTTTTTCTGTACCATTCCGGAAAACCGACGAATACTTTCATGTGCATCAGTTTGTCCAGAATTATTTTTCTTGAGTCTTCGTCGACCCAGTTGGCGGTTTTCATTTGATCCTCAAGCCCTCTTCGAATGTTTTCAGCCATTTTCGTGACCTGGATCAAAATTAATGTTAAAAAATATTCGAAGAAAATAAGTTTTTAAATAAATTGTTTCAGTAGTGAAAAATCTTCGACTGACCGCTTCCTCTCTTTCTTTCGTAACGTATTTTTGGACAAAGACGTACGCGGCTGCGTGCGTCATTTTCATCGCTTCGACACATTCGGACCAGCTAAAAAATTCAACCATTTAATCAAAAACGTAATTAAGCAGTGAGCATTGAACATAATGAATTAAAAATTTATTAACCGGGGTGGTCTCTTCTCAATTCCGTATTCTTCCATGAGAAGTTCGTAAAAAATGTCTCTGGCATTCTCAGTAGTGTACGGCAACATATTTGCGACGAAATTCCAATGTATATAATTTACTGCAAAAAAAATTTGCATACATAAAAAACATACAAAGTAAAAAAAAACTTAGCAAAGCAATAAAAAATATTTTCATACCGATTGTCTTCGTCGGGGTTTCCGCCAAGAGTTGTCCAATTTGCACTGTCCATTTGAGTGTTTTTGCGTACAACGGAGTCAATGGATCTGCTTCGGTATTAACCATGTTCAGCAATGAATCAATAATTCCTTTAAAATTAATCTAAAAAAATGTTTTTGTTAAATTGGATGAATTCTTGAAAATCTACGTTCAGAAAATTTTATCTCTATTAAATTCTTACTCTTTGGGAAGGATCTGACACCTGGTGTTGGTATATGTCGTAAAACATAGAGATAGGCATGACATCCAGGTTATCAGTATCTTGAATCTATAAAAAAAAGTACAGTAAAAAAAGTTTTTTAATTTTATTCTTATAAAAATGGAATAAAATTGAAAGGATGAGTTACTTCGAAAAGTTTTTTCTCGAATTCCACAACGTCCTTGGCTTCCTTCATCAATCTATCGTGCGACACGTCGGCTTTGCCAAGTTCGATGAACAACGATGCGACTTCGTAGATAAAATGAACATAAGCCTCGTAATCATTTTCACTGTAATCTCGATATTTGAGAGGCATTTCATTAGCGAGCGGAAGCTTCTGGGGTTGCAACTGTCAAAAAATTAATTCGCCAATAACTCTCGTGGAATGAAATAAAATAAAATGAAAATAAATTAAATTCAAATATTTACGATGAGTGGAGAAAATTTATCGGATAATTCTTCTATTTCACCAACACCGAGGTCGTAAAAAGTGTACGAGCCAGTCAAACGCGCGTAATTGCTCTCGACGTCCTGCCAATTGTTCAAGTCCTCGTCCCACTCTTCTTCGTCCATAACCATCGGCCATCCACCAGTGTGAATCAAGATCGTTTCTATCGACTTCATTCCCCTCTTCTGCAGAGTATCTGAATAATATAAAGTGCACGATTTAGTGAAAAATCACTTTCCAAGTTCAATTTTGTATAATACAATTCATTTTAATATTAAAAATGTACTTTTATGAAAAAAAGAGTAAATTTTATTTGAAACATAATTTTTAAGGGATACATTGATAAAATTTACGCAAATATCCTAATAGTTGAATATGTCCCAAAAGTTGAACGATACTTTCTATATTATTATTTTACATTTTTTATTATTTTACATAAAAATAAAATTTTAACTTTGCATATTAGTTTGAATTTTTTTAAAAATATAAATGTATGGATTATTTTTTATGAAAAAAAGACATTAATGTACATGGGAAAATATTAAATTGTCAGTTAAACAAATGAACCAATAAAAATACGAGCTTTGAATTTAGATTAGAATTTATAAAGGAAATAAAGATAGAAAATAGATTCGTTTTCTGACCTGTATCCATGCACGAACGATACCACTGCTTGGCTTGCCTAACCGGAAGTATGTCACTGGGCTCAGGATCCGTTTCCAAAATATCTGAAAGTCGAATCAATAATATTAAACTTGTGCATTTTTTAGAATTTTTTCGAGATTGAATCTTCTTACGATCATCTCCCATGAAAAATGTTCAACTCGCCTTTTATACGGTGATGGACCGTGTTCTGAAACAGCATGAAACGACTCCAGACCGGAGAACTCGGAGGAATCGGCTTGCTCGCTTCCCATCCGCCGCACGTATACTCGTAAAAGTTTTCGCAAGGATCGACGGACTTGTTCATGCCGCTGAGAAACTCGTCAGCTGAAACATGCATATTTTCCTCCATTATACAATATCTACTTCCACAAAACGTTTTAACACTTTGAAACTCAGTGCAACCACATCAGTCTAACTCAAAAAGTTTAGCCGTAGATACACGTGTAAAGTAATCGAAAATTGTCACTTAACATTTCTTGAGATGAAAAATTGAACAAATTCTTCTTTAGCATTATATTAAAATGTATATAAAAATTAAAAAGACACTCTATTATTGATTTTAAAAAATTGCAACTTTTAATGTACGAGCTCTTATGGGAGATTAAAAAAAAAACTTCAATTTTCAACAATTTTTATCTCGATTTATAAAGTGTAAAGCTTCGACGAATTATTTACGCGTTTTCATGTAAAATTAAAGGAGATTTGTGTAAATTTGATTTTTTCCTATTACTTACCGACTCGCTTGCATTCGTTCGTGTCACAGACTTTAAAGTCTTTCGCATCGTTCGTCACGACTTCCGAATTCTCGTATCTGGAATTCTGGATCGGTGGGACCCATTTTACGTCGTTGGGAAAAACTCTTCCTAGGATCGACGAGCGAGTGGGACTAGCGAGACACAGCGCGCACGCGATGCTTCAACGACATACGAATCAATTTTTTTTTACGAATGTACGAGCAATATATTTTAAAATATATAATTTTAAAATATTTTAAAATATATAATTTTAAAATATAAAAAGAGGATAAATTGTTCGTATGTTTTAATTCTGAGTTTATGAAAAAATTTCGTGCTAAATTAAAAATTATTTTATTACATTTTTTATAAACACTAATTTTATTTTTCTCATTCAATTATTTAAGCAATGAAAAATCTTTGAATTATTGTTGATAAAATATGTTCAAATTGCGAATTGATAGTCAAACTAAAAACACGAAAAATGAGCAACTTTTTGGAAAAAAGCAAATAAGGTTTACGAATTGAACGTCAAAAAATTTCTTACAAAATTTCTCTCCCCAGCATCTTCAAACTCTCGATTAAGCAAACCAGAAGAAAAGAGCTTGCGAAGCTCCGGCGATCTTGCCTCCGTCACGCGGAATGACGACCCAAACGCCGTTATGAAGATGCAGCTAGAAAACTGCACATTATATACCGATTGATAAGCCATTGGAGTCCTTGGTCAATTTCCTTCCCCGTTAAAGATAAATCAGAAGAAGACCTTCATTTTGTATTTCCAGTGAGAAAATTTGTTCCGATTACGTTACATCCTGCCAGTACAAGATAAATTTAAAAAAATGCAACAGCAATTGGAGTTTACGAAACATAACACAATTTTAGCAATAAACTTCGTTATTTATTATTTAAGAATAATTGTATAATAGTTTTTTTGTTTTTTTTTTCTTGTTATAATTGTACAATAATAATGATGATAATAATAATATAATTTAATAATAAAAATGGTAATAATAATAATGATAATTACATTAGGTGAAACAAGCAAAAATATTCTATATCGTAAAATCTAATCGGTCGCACCTCGCAGCGATCGTTTCATCTTTCAACCTCTCTCTCATCATTCTTGCATCACTTCATCTCTTTTTTTTCTTCGTCTCTCTCTCTCTCTCTCTCCCAAATCGCCTCGTCAATTATCACTTTTTTTTCAAAATCGTCGAATTATTTCTCTATAATTATAATAATAAAATATCTTACTAAATAACTACTCCGCGTATAATATATATATGCATATGTTCATATATATATTTATATTTTATGTATATTGCTGATTCAATTGCGTTATTTTCTTCTTTTCTTTTTCGCTCGTTTTCAACGCAAAAGAGAGGCGGAGTCGCCCGCTCGGCTATTCTTTTTTTTTTCTCGCTCGCAAATCAACCGCCGTTTTTCGTCGTTCGTAAAATTGAATGTCGTTTTGCTTTGCATCATACGCACGGTCGCCTCTTTGCTCTTCGTACGCCGCGTATGAAGCTGCGTCGTAAATTTTCGGCCGAGGAACAAAAACGTTTTTCCGTCTTTTTTTTTTCATCGTATTTCGCGTTACACTCTCGTGTCGTCGCATTTGTCGCGCGCAAATAATTCAACAACGCAATGGGGGGAAAACGAATTTAACTCGGGATTATTCTCGTACAAACCACCCACGACGCGAGAAACTTTTATTATTCCTTATAGCTCTAATCCGACGATATTTCGATTCGTCTCGTTCGATCGGCTTTTTATTATTTATCGTAAAAGGACAATAGATCTCGTTTCTTTCCCGATTCTCATATTTTCATTTTATTTATTCTCGGGCGCGTCTGAAAGTGCGACAAAACTTTTGGTGCGATGCAAAAATTTTCTAATTCGATATACGACCGTGCATTTTCTTTCGTACTTTTTTTTTTCTTACCGGAAACAAAAATGTTCTTCGTCACGCCGGAATAATGTTCTCCTTCGATATCACGAGCCAAGTGCACTCCGAAATCTTCGCGTCTAGACGCGACGAGTCTAAGAGACGATGAATAAACGACAACGAAGAAAAATGAAGAAATCAGCGAACGTGAGAGGTTTAGAAAAATGTGATTCTTACAATAGGACACGTGACTCCTTCGTTCTCTCTGTCTCTCCTTGTATCAAATTTTCACACGCTCCTCTCGCATCCTGGTTTACATAAATCCTTCCTGTTTATATTTAACATTCGTTATAATCGTTCTACAAATACTATGTTACTTTTTTCCACCTCTTTTTTTTTATCAAGCCCTCAATAACGTACGTTTAAACGCTATTTAAACTTAGTTTTATCGTTATTATTATAATTATTGTTATCATTAATTTTAGCATTATTTATCTCATTTTTTTTCCGATAATGTTAATTACGTACACTTGTTCTCGCACTATTCTTTTATTGTGTTGTTGCTTCTGTTGCTCTCGTTCAGCAATTTACTCGAGAGTCGTCACACCGTTGTTACCCTTTCATATTCTGTCAAACGATGCCCCTTATCCTCTTTGAATTATTTATTCGCTTGGTTTTATAAGTTTTAAGAAACTTTGAAGATACGACGAAAATACGTTCATCCCTTTTCTTTTATCCTGCTTCGTCTCTTTCGAACTCTCGTTATCGATTACTGGGGGGATGTTTTTCTTCTACCAACTAGAATTTCTTCTCGCACGTTTCTGAGAGTGAAATCGCCTAGTAGAAAAGTTGGACAGTACTTGTGGAGTAGATTTTTTTTTTTTTTTCAAAAAGTCGCGCGAGTTCTCGAGAAAGTTGGCGATAAATTTTTTTTCCACGCGATCAAAAGCTCGAGAAGTTTGAGATAACTTGATGAATTTTTTATACGATCGTTTCGTTAGTTTATTCATTAGTTTATTTTCGCTACATTTTGCACTCAACGTCACAAAGCGCGGTTTGTGATTTATTTACAATTTATTATTAGCGATAATTTGTCGGTTTCTCTTCATTACAATTTTTATTTGCGGAGAGTTTAAATTGACTATAGTATAAGCTCGTTCGTCGATCGATAACGAGAGCTCGAATTTTTCCGTTTTTTTTCATTGGACGAACGAATTTTTATTGGAAAGAGGAAATAAAATTTTGCAATATTTTGGGCATTCTCTTTGTTAATTCGTGCTCGTCAACGTTTTATTTATTTTTCCTGTATACGATTCAAACTTGTTCTCTTAACATTAGTTAACTTTAATTTTTTTTTAATTGTTACATTTACGTTTTAATATTATTTTGTTCAATATTATCACGAAACTTGAGTCCCGCTCAGCACAGAGGATTTTCTTTCCACGTTCCCTCTAATTATTACGAAAATTTAATTTCCTTTTTTTTCGTGAGCGGTTAAAATCCTCCCTGGAGCGATTTTTAAAAAATTATAGTCGTCTCTAACGATAACGATAATTGCTTCAATAATCAACGATTGTCGCGAAAATTAAAATGAGAAGAAAACAAACGAAAAGGTCGAACCGTCATTTAGCGTCGAATTTAATAATTACTCGAAGACATTAATTAACGTTAATTAATTTTTTTTTCTAAAGTTACATAGGCCATTGATTGCAGAATTCTATGTATTCTCGAATCGATTCCGAACGAATTTTTTTTCTTCACTCATTTCTTTCTATATATTATATAACTCTTTCCCTGATCACTTGAAACAAATCGTCAAATCTAAAAATCGTTCAGGACCAAAGCGAGATACGATAGCTCTTTATTTTTAATAATTAATATTAATTTTCGAGCGATTAATATTGTCAATGACGCATTTTCTGTTTTTTTTACTGAGGGGGCTGGCGAGCAATATTCTTTATCAATTAATTTTTTAGAAAATAAAAAAAGGCGAAAAAGGTCGGACAATTAGATTTTAAAAAGGCGAAAATTATTTTGGAAATATTTCTCTCCTTTGATTTCCGTGAGTGAATTCGAAAAAAAATTTTTTATTTCAATTTCAAACGCTTCAGTAGCCCCCTTATGGAATTTGAAGCGAAATATCGAGGGAAGCTATTTATCGGAAAGTGCACTGGACGAGATTACGATTTTCTCATCGGTGATTATTTTTATTTTACTTTATGTAAATTCATTTTTTTTGTTTAAATATCTATATAACAGCTGTGATATGGCAAGCAACGCTTTTTTTAAATTTAGTTCTCATTTTTATTGTTAAAACATGGAAGCTATATCCGATGTACGCAATGTAAAAGATATTTGCATGCTCGTATGCCTTAGGATAAGGATTTCATCGTTATTAAATAATAAAATTATCAACAAACAATGATTAATTAATTTTAACAATAACTACAAAATTATCCTTCTTCTTTGATATGCCAAAAATGTTTCATCACGATATTTCAACGTCAACCTCCCAGTATTAATTTTTAAATATAATTACCAGAAAATAAAGAACAAATTCAATCGAACATTAATTCGAAAATAATTCTTTTTTTTTCTTAAATGATGTTTCCATTTCGATCGTCATCACTTTTATCTTTCACTACTTAAACTTTATTTATGTTTGTCTTTAATCGCGGATTTTTCATTCATTTTTATATGGTTAACATTATTTTTAACGTACTTAAATTCCATTTAATTTTATTACGACGTATAATGTATGTAATATATACATATAATGTAGGGCGAGCGTTTACGACGTTCAACGAGAGCGATATTCATTCTCAAATACGTATCAATTTAATTTTTTTTATTTAATTCTAAAATAAATCTACAACGACCTTGTAACAAGCGCTCACCCCCAATGATTGTACAGTTTTCACGGTTTTTGCCCTCTTATTCGGATATGAAAAAAAAACATTGAAAAAAAAGTATGTAAAATTTTTTTTTTTTTGGGAAGAGAGTAATCGGCATTCTTCCCTGTAATTATTAAACACGTACCTCGTCGCGCAGTTGCTTCTCGGGACAGGGAGAATGTTCCTCGTCGTATAATTAATTATTATTGTTTAATTGACTTACATTTTATAATACATGGTTCACGAGATCAATGACGTCATATGAATCTTTGCTCTTCCATCGGGCAGATTTATTTATTACTGTGAATTTTAAATAAATAAAAAAGCGAGGAAATGAGTAAAATGTTTTTTTTTCTGCCCTTCGTTGTTCGGCGGCTTTCACGAGCTGTTTTTTTTTATTTTTTATTTTATCGTTTAAAGATTAACGTGAAGTCAATATAAATCTCGCGCTTTCAACAGTCCTTTGCCTAAATAATAATCATAATATTAATAATAATAAGAATAATAAGAATAATAATAAATCTCTCGACTACACCTACTTAACTGTGATTCTGCATTTTTTTTTTAATTTTCCATTCTATCGTGTACTCGTCGATTTTCGTTTATCTCTTCATTCATTTATGTATACGCGTGTTATTCGTACGTTATAATAATCACGATAGAAATTAAATTTCGCGGTCCTCGCTTCTTCTTTTTTTTCACGGGATTTATAACGCTTCAGCAGATCTCGAATATTTTTTTTTTACAGTAAGCTAACGACGTGTGAGGCAGTTGATTATTTTCCATCTTCGTTTCTCTATACGTTCTTTCGTGATTTAAGGCTCTGCACGTCACAGAGAAAATGGCGTTTTACTCTTAACTCGTCGACCGGACGATCGCCAACCAGCGTCACCCTTGGATCTCGTACTTAACATCTTTTTGTTTTTTTTTTAACTTTTACGATCGTTTGGAAGAAATAGATGAGACAAGACCGTTGTGGAGGGCAATCGTGGCTCTCACATGCGTTATTATTTTTTTTTTAATAATACATCCTTTCGGACAATAATGCCTGTGGGTGGACAGCGAATGTTTTTTTCTTCTTTTTTTTTGTTCGACAGCAATTTATCGGGAATGTATAACCGTTGATGCAAACATTAGAAATCTTCTCGGCGTAAAGTAAGCTAAAGGTACCAGCGTGAAGTCGTCGCAAAAGGAAAGAATAAAAGACGAGAGAGAGAGGAAAATTTGACGGGCCCGTAGAATTTACGGTGCACGAGGGGGGCTTCGACGTAACGTCGTTTTTCATATTTGGTATTGTTTTTTTTTGCTTCATTTTCTCATTTTTCGTAATTAATAAACCTATAACTCGTCAATATCTATATCTCACTATCGTTCCTGGGTGTTCGAGTAGCGGAAGGCTTGTTTGTCCGGGCCGTGGGGGCCCGGACGAGTCGAGGCTCGATTCTCCGAGAGAACTCGCTCCGAGAGCTAGGATCAGCTGTCGTCGGGGCTCTCCTGGTATTCCTCGCTCTCCCTGTGGACGAGAACGTGGACGACCGTCGCTTCGGATTGTTGTCTGAGGAGCGGCGGCCTCGGGGTGGCCGCCGGCGCGGTCGTGCTGTCCGGACTGGCCTCCGTAACGAGAATGCTGACGTCGCTCCCGTCGGCGATGATCGGCCTCGGGGCCGGCTCCGGATTCGCTACGGGCTTCCTCCTCAGGCTTCCGCAGCGACGATTGAACGCCTCTTTTATGTCACGCTGAAGAATATTCAGCGACAGCGCCGTCCCGCTCGGCCTGAGCGAGCCGCGCTTCGAGATCGGTGGACTCGTCACGTCCTCGTCCGGATACGTCTCGACCGCGTCCTGACGACCCAGCGTCGGCCCCGACGATCTGCGAACACGGATCTCCGTAACTTTACCCAGTTCGATATCACACTGAGAGAAATCACGATACACGGAGAGAATTTTTTTTTGTAAAAATTACTATGTTCTTTCGTTAAAAAAGAGGCATATGTCTATAGATAGAAATTCAGAAATGGAAACGCTTAGATAAGAGGTAAATGTAAATTTTAAGAACAATTTTGTAAAACAAATTGTAATCTAATTTTGAATTTTTGATAAGTTATTTATGTGGGGAGACGTTGTAAAAACATTATGTTGTATACGAAAGGAAAATAAACAATACAATACAATACTACACTGAAAACGAAATTTAGTTGATTCAACAAAATATTTGTTTCAATACGTTCATTGATATTATTTTGCAAATTGAACTACATTCTTGGTTGATTTAACTGAAGTTCAATTATTTCAAATAAACAAGTGTTGTTTCAACGAAATATTTTCAACTAAATTATTTTCAACTAAATCTGTTCTCAGTGTATGTTCTTTCGTAACGTGGGATCATGTTGCCAGAAACAGTGCTGATTGATATAGTCAACTGATAAAAATACGAAAATCTTGTTCATTTTTACTGTTGGCCATAGTTAATTTTCTACCTGTCGCAGGTAGCGTCATAGTAAAAATTAAAAATTTGGCAACATGATCCCACTGAGCCATTGAACATAGTTAAATTGCGCTCAAGTCCACTGCAAATTTTACGATAATATTCTCTCCGTGTAGTGAATTTTACCATAAAGTGACAACTGTGCTGATTATTTTATAACTAATTATATGTTTATCATAAAATAATAGTGGCGATTTTCTGATAATCTCAATTTTACGATATTCGCTTAAGGTTTGTGACGCTTTTTTACGAAAACTCGTGCCACAAACCTTAGACTTATATTGCAACATCGAGATTGTCAGAAAATCGCTACTTTCCGACCGAGTGACATACTATATTTTTGTTAACCTTGTTCAGAAAGCAGAAAAAAATCTGCTTCAAATTCACATCTAAACTATTGTCTGATATTTTAGCAATAAAAAATTTCTTTTGATGTGTTAATTTTTAATAATATTTCTAGTAAACAAATATTTGAACATTTGAATATGTAGAATGTCCCAATAGTTGGACACAAAATCGACTTTCTTCGTAAAGGAAAAATAATTCATACGATTCTATTGATAAAAAAAAATTGACCGAAAATTGAATTGCTCGAAAATTGAACTTTCTGAGCGAGAATAACAAAAAGTATATTTAAGATAGAATCTAAACAGAATTAGTTCCATAATAATTAGTACAGTTGTCACTTTTGTATTGTAAAATTTATCATTCTTTTCTCTCAGTGCACCTTCTTCTTCTTCTTCTTCTTCTTCTTCTCTAAATCCTCTGCACCTCGCACTCTCTACCAAATCATTGCAAACCTCTATCTAATTATAACAATAGTAATAATAACAATGAAAAGGTGAAACGAAAGGGATGAGCTGTCAAACGTCGGTGCATACAAATGTTGAAACTCTGTTCAATTTCACAGTCACTTTTGTCTTTGGACAAATTTCATCGTTTCACCTTAGTTATAACAGGTATACGCTTCGTATTTTCGAGACAGTATATTGAAGGATAGAGATACAGAAATCTTATTGAGAAAAACAGATAGTCATTCTGTCGTCGTGTTTCGCGGGTGTGTGTCGTTCAACGTTTTTTTTTTCTTTTGAGTCGAGAGTGAGAGAAAACGAAGAGTGTCCAAATTCAGTATAACGATACATTATGGTCAAAGCGAGAAGTCTAGTTAAAAAAATACTATTACATTTCGATTCATGAGCTGAGGGATAGTTGCGTCTACCATTAAAGTTACGTTTTATGTATATATATCGTGTGAAATTTATGTAAAGGTACGTGTATGTATGAACGAAAAAAAGGACTCTAAATTTTATGAATTTCGTGTCTGTACTGTGTCGTATTTGCTCTCTGGGGTTTATCCACTTGAAACTTTGGTCGGATATGAAAAATGCAGTGAACATTCGTGACGATGGGAATCTCGATGTTATTTATAAACGTATATGACATTTCTTCATTACAACGTTCGATACGAGGAGAAAATAAAAATATTCTTTACGTGGAAGCGATCTCAAGGCCTTCTTACAAGACTACTCTGCATCTATGAATTTATAATTAAACAATATATATTTTTATATTATTTTTGTACATTTTAAACTTTAGTATACTTCAAAATTCTCATCTATGGTAGCTTCTAGATTGCATCTCAGAGATACGAACTGTCATTATCTTCGGTTGTCATCTTTATCTATAGTAATTTCATAGCCTTCTGTCGTCGTTGGTACGTGTACAAAACGAACAGATAAAGTAAGGGTTGATTAATTTCAGCGACGACTACATATTTTCCATTGCTTTCTTTCATTCTTTGACAAAGTTCCTATATACGTGTCGTCAATCTTTCTTCTTCTTCTTCTTAATTTTTTTTGAATTATCTCACGCACGTGCTCTTCTAAGAATCCCGCGATAACTTATCGTGACTCTGGATCTAATAAACCGAGACGTTTGTCGAGTGTCTACTGTTTCTTATTGTTTCGAGAGGGAATTTTGCGGCGTCGAGTTGGAGAAACTCACCTGATGGTTGCATGCGAATCGGAGCCAGAGCTCGAGGCGGCGGAGGGTTGTTCCGTGGTTGGTGAGGGACGGGATACGGTGAGGGCGGGAGGTTGCAGGTCCTCGTGGGTCCCCGTGGCGCCGGAGAGCAGCAACAGAGGAAGATTCGGAAATAACCAAGCCGATGCGGCGCCTAACTCGCTGAGATCGCTGGCGTCGCTGGCCCTTGAGGACTTGCGGCTACTGGCCCGACTACCCCTATGAACGTGCAGCAGGGCCGAGAGCTTTCCTCCCCACCCACCCCCACCACCACCGGCTCTACCATCGCTTCCGATACCGCCCGGACTCGATGTTTGCGTCTGCGAGTCCACCTCATGCGCGATTCTCTCGCGTTCCCTTTTCATTCTGCACGTCCGATTTTTAGTTTCGTCATCGCAAACAGCCACAGACATATAGCAAAAAAAAAGATATTTCCTCATCATCATCAAAATCATTATCATCAGGAAATAATTAACGCTCGAGACCTTTTTCTTTTCTTTTTCCTCGTTCGTAAAGCAAAAAACTCTCTTTCCCGACTTATTTTCTATTTTTTATTCTCTTGCTCCTTTTTTTTCTCTTTTCTCGTTGGAGCAATATGGAACTTCCGGCTATCGAGATATCGATGACAGCAGATATGAGTGTACTATACGCAATTGTTTTACGGGTATTACTGTATGATATATAGTACGTATGTTGATTCATAATACTCGGCCATGCCTCGAAGAGAATTCAACTATATTTACAGTCAAAGTTCGTGCACTAATAGCCAGCGAGTTTTGTTAAATATATGTATATATATATATAAACATACATGCTTCCAATGTATGTATATATATATGATGTACGTAAAAGAGGAAAAGTATTACTGCAGGAAAAACGAGTATAGTAGCATAGTCTGTTGTTCAACGATTAATTTCGAGAGGCAAAAAGTACAAGAATCATAAAACAGACACAAATATATAAATCTTCGAGGACAATAACAGTCGTGTTATTTCGCCAAACGCGAGATTCCGTAACGTGTTTTATTTGTCGGGATAGTACATAAGCACATATTTAACGCGACGGGAAAATGGAGCAAAGTTTGAGAAGTTTTGTCATCGTTTTCGAGACAGATTGATGTTCCCTCGAGTTGCAGAATCGATTCGCGAAACGGCGGACGTCCGCTGTTTGATCGACGAACGAGAGGGAAATATTGAGTCCGACAAATCGTTCGATTACTCGCGTTTGGCGAACGTTTGATAATTGGAATTACGTAATGTTGAAAAAATAATAGTTATACGTGTTAAAGGACTCACGCAATGTAGTCACGGAACGTCCGTTGGATCAGTCTAGCCGCTTTGTCCTGTCTCTTCCATATCCTCGTGGAAGACACGATCTCCAACTCCTTCCTCGTTGGGAATTGCTTCTTGAACTTGACGTCCATCTGTTCCTGCAACTTTCGAAAGTCTTCCGATTCCTCGACGTGTCCGAGTACGTGCTTGACGAGTGCATGAAGAATGTCCAGACAGTGAATCTTGTTCCCCTTTGCGATAGGAAGATTAAAGCTGACCAATGCCACGACATTGGGCTTTGATATTCCTAACGGCGGGTCCAGGCTAGCGATGAAGTCGCTCAACTGGCCAAATCTGATGAACTGCGTTGCGTGAGGATCGTATCTGAGAACACACAGTTTTTTTTTTCGTTAAATGACTTTTATTGTGTCTAATATAATTGATATTTTTAAAACGCTTTTATTAGTTACACCTGTATGTATATTTGTAACCGATTCTTTCAAACTTGATTTTTATTCATTCAAAACGGTCAGATTTGATAAAAAATTTTCATAATTATCAAGGACCGATGACAGTACAATAATTTGATAAGTTTACTCCATTATTCTCGACAGGATCGCCAGGATTAAAAATTATAATTAAAAAAAAAACTGAAAAACACGCTTTTATAGCAAGTCGAACTACAAAGTGAAAAATAAATTATAGTTAAAAAAAATACGTTTTTACAGAAAATCGAACTAAAAAGTGAGGAATAATTTTTAATAGAAGAATAAAATAATAAACGAGACTATTAATATTATTGTGAAAAAGCGTGGGGTGCCACGATTTTGAATATTAATAACTATTGACATATTGTGCACGACACTCTTTTTTCACAATAATATTAATATTCTCGTTTATTATTTCATTCTTATAATAAAAATTATTTCTCACTTTTTAGTTCGATCAACCATTAAAGCGTGTTTTTAAATTTTTTTAACTATAATATGCATTGCTATTTTTTTAAAATTTTCGTAATAATCCGAATTAGGTTCACATGAAAACATAAATTGGAAAAATTGCAAATTTTCAAGAATGCTGAAAATTTTGTTCCTTATGCTCTCGGTATGGAAACAACTCGATTGAATATTTTCAATAGAAAAAAATCTGAAAGATTTGGATAAAAGTTTGTAAAAACGTATATCTATCCTAAATTAAAATAACATTACAATCAACTTTTGTCATTTTATTTCTATGCATTATAATCAATTTACGCGTGCAAATGTCGTTTGACAGCTGTTATCAAATCGTGAATCAAAAGCCAATCCATCGCATAAAAAACTTGAACAGAACTGTCAGATAAAAAAAAAATAATAAAGAGACGACTCACTTGGACCATCTTATGTAAAACATTTCAAGATCGTCCTCAACAATCCCAATCTCCTCTTCTTGGTGCGCCTGATTGAAGTTCTCGAGAATAATGGCGATGTACATGTTGATCACGATCATGTAGCTTATTATTATGAAGGACGTGAAGTAGGTGATGGCGAGAAGTGGATAGCCGCAGTCACCGTTTATCTTTCGGCTGGTGGGTGTCGGATCGCAGTCCGGTGTTTGCACCATCAGCGATTCGAGGACATCGTTCCAGCCAGCCGACGTCATCAAACGAAACAGCAGCTGCATACTTCGGCCGAACGTTTCAAAATTCACCTGAACGTGAAATTCGATGATAAGCAAAAATGTAGACTCTGGATTCGTGACAGAGGATATATTTATGTATATCGTATTTTAGAGACTTGCCATGTCGTCCAGGGCACCCTGTTTTTTGACGTGTCCAAAAACGGACATGCCGATTATCGCGTAGATGAAGGTAATGAGCGCCAGTAGAGCTCCGATGTTGAACAGCGCTGGCAAACTGACGACCAGGGCGAAGAGGAGTTTTCGTATTCCTTTGGCAGCCTTAATAAGCCTCAAGATCCTACCGATTCTGAACACTCTCACGACCCGCAGGAGCGTCGGGGACACGGGAAAATCGATCATTATATCTTCCATCAGTATACCGAGTATCGAGGCTAACACTAGCACGAAATCGAAAAGGTTCCATGGCACCGTGAAATAATGATATCTCAAGCCAATTATTTTCACGATTGCCTCGAGTCCGAATACCGTCGTAAAAAATGCGTTCGACACTTCGAGCACGAAGAATATCGGATGAGGCTGGTTGTAGTGCTCGATACCCATTGTCAGCATATTTAGAAATATCAATACGAAGATTGCTATCTCGAATCTGCAAATCGTTCATTCAGTATTATTCGTCAAATTTCATCCTCGATTATTTACTTTTTTTGCCACTATTTGTGCACATCAACGAAAAGCAAGCTTGTTTTTTTTTCAAAATGACGAGAGATTATTCTACGGTGAATAGAATTTTTTGATCCTTCAACAATCAATCCCGTGTGTTTTTTTCGTGTTTGAAACAAAAGATAGTCGAATCGGTGATTTTTGAAAGCCCATCGAAAATAATTCTGGGGGCTATGGAAAGTTGAGCAAAAAAAATATATTTGAAGGATCAATAAATACGTGAAAGCTCGAATGGGACGAGAATCCAGAGAACGCGTTGCTCCGGTGACGCAGTATGTTCGAGGGAACGTTTGCCGGTCGATGGACCGGCCAGCGTGACCACAGTTATTCCGTCGGATACGCCATTGGGGACGCGGATGGAAATAACTGCGATCGAATAGGCGATAAAGGGAGAAACAAATCCTTCTCGGTCCATCGACTCGTATAAAGCGAGAGTTGCCATTGGTGCAAGACACAAGTGTGCAATAACTTTTCACTCTTTTCTTTTCTCTCTCTCTTTTTTTTTCATTTCTTGCGTCACACACATCGCTATTTTCTTCACTCGTTATCGTACCTTCTTGAGTTTGACAGGTCGTAGAACATGGCGAGAAATTGATTGATCGGACGTTTTATAACTTTCTGCGGCTTCTTACGACCGAGCTTTTTCATGGCAGTGTAGTAGTGCTTCTGACTCTCGGTCAGAAACATTTCTAGCACTCCACCTTCGTACTGAAATGAAAAAAAAAAAATTCACGTCATTGTCGAACTCTTTCATTACTTTTATTCCGTCTCAATCTCCCAACAGTTGGACATTTTTAAGAAAGTGTGCTCGGTTACCTTTTTTTTCAGCATGTTGAAATTGTCGATGATGACTCCGATGAAAAGATTGAGGGTGAAGAACGATCCGCAAACGATGAAAATTACGAAATAGACATAGGCGTAGAGGTTGGCCTCTCGCTGGGGTTGCAAATCAACACCCCGAGCGTCGACCGCGTCCTCCATCACTTCCATCCAGCCCTCGAAGGTAGCAACTTGGAAGAGAGCCAGATAAGCGACGCCCACGTGATCGAAAGTTATCTTGCTGTTCTCCCACGTGTAATTTAGGCGGAAGCAATCGTCCTTCGTGTTCACTATCTGCGCTCAAGGTTATATCAACTCGTTATTCCCCCAGAGAATAATTATTTCTCCGTTTTCTCGCTCGCCAACCCAAATTTCTTAACGATCCGGGCGACCCGGTATTTTTTTCCCCCATTATTTTTCCTTACCGAGATGTCGATCAGCTCGCCGATCTCGTCTTTGCACTTGTAAAACTTTCCTCCAAAAAATTGGACTCCCATTATCGAGAATATTAGCCAGAACACGAGACAGACGAGGAGCACGTTGAAAATACTAGGTATTGCGTACATCAACGCGTTCACTACAATCTATGCGAAGAAAAATAATCGATTAATCGACGATATTGAACGAAATGTGAAAATTTACGAATCGGTTCGTATACTTCTTTTTCAAAAGACATCTCGTTACTTATTCTTTTTAGATGATACTTATTCGAAACGTGCTTGATGAATTTTCATTATTTCAAAGTGCTGAGAGGTGGGAGTAAAAAAAGTATTGTTTGCTTTATTGAGAGCTTTTAAATAAATTCGGAATAATTAGTAAAATGCGATATATTCAACTTTCGAGTAGTTTTTTTAAAGAGAGAAATAGAGATGTATAGAAGTGTTATCTGTGTGACTCACCCTCATGCCTTGCCATCTTGAGATTGCCCTGAGTGGTCTAAGTGCTCTTAAGGTCCTTAGCGACCGTAGCACTTTGAGATTTTCATTTTCCTCTATCAAAAGACTAAACATGGATACCTGTTGAGGAATCGATTAAAGATCATTGAACTCGAGAGTTATCGAACAAGAGCCGGGCATGTGTAAGAAAACAACGACAACGATAAGAAAATAAAAAACAATGCACAAAGAGAGTCATGCTTTTGGCGGAATTCTCGTATTTTAGCTGAATACGTATTTCCTTCATTTCGAGAAAACGAATACGAGACTATAGTATTCTTGTACGAAAGCCAAAGTTTATGTATACAAAAGAAAGTGGAGGCACTTTTCTCCTTACGACTTCTTGTGAATAAAATATTAGCGTCTGTCGTTTTTTTTTCCTTCAATCACTTAAACGGTCCCTCCTATTTTTTACTTGTATATATATTTTTGCTAAACCGTGCTCATGATTTTTTCCCACTTTCGTCATGCCCGTTGGACTATACGAATAGATTTAAAAATGTTTTCTAACAAATTTACTGTAATAATTTATATATACATTTGTCTAACTAAAAATAGTTTTATTTTTATGCCAAATATACGAATTTTTTAAGTAAATCTAAAATTTGTTAATTATACTACTTTTTGGAAATTGATCTATTGACTCCGTCGTGAAAGGGTAGTCGTTGGATCAGGACGAAAAAGCCTACGATTCATATTTTTTTGCTTCTATGATGTGTAGAAAAATTAATTGTCAGATCGAGTCGTTTCATGCTCGTGATTTTGTATTATGACTGATTTATTAATCGATCAGTGCCTGGCTATTCAGAGTGAAAATAGAGAATTCGAAAGATGCGAGATAAAATGTTGAGCTACGAAATGATGCAGCAATAATTTGAGATTAAGAAGGTGTAAAAATAAATGTTAGCATGTTTTTTTACTTTTCCTGAGGATTTTTAGAGAAAATTTTTTTATTGCTAAAATATTTTAAATAGTTAAGATATCAACAGATTTTAAAAATAAAATAAAAATATTAAAGAATCATTTGCATACAAATTGACTTGGTCTTCAAAAAGTTAAAATCTCCCAAAATGTAGAGACTTTTTTTCGATCGAAAGTGTTTTCTGCATGGTAAGAAAAATGGTTAAAAATTTTAAAATAAATATTTCGCCATAAAAAATCTTAAAAGTTATAGTTAAAGTTTCGCAACAAAAACTTAATAATTGTTCAAGCACCTTCTTAAGCGCAAATTGATTGAAAAAAGCGATTGAAAATTGAAGCTTGAAATATTGCGAACACTCTTGTTTACGGTTGCAGATAAAACGATAATACGAAAAAGACTTTGTTCTTCATATTCCTTATTTATCGAATTCCTTTTGGCAATACGAGGAAATTCGAGATTTCGCTCGTCCAACGTACCTGAGTCCACGAGGCGTCGAAAATGAAGACATTGAAAGGAAAGGGCCAAAAATATGCACGCACACATACATACGTACGCAGGATAACACGTAGATATAAATAAGAGAAACGAAAATAAAAACCACCATGGAGAAAGCTCCTGCTTATTTAAAAAGGGCATTTTTTTGTCATCGCTTGGTTCTGGCCAATAATCTTAAGCCACGAATGAGACAGCTAACGATGATAAAAATCATAAAATCTCATGCGACAGCTATTTATTTTCTCGTCGCGATTCAATGTTCCATCTTTGATAAAACGAAAAGACAACCTTATAATGGGGTAATTTGTCGTTTGATTACTTACGAAAACGATTATAAAATCCAGGATTGTCCAGAAACTGGTGAAGTATTTACAGAATCCTAGGGCTAGCCACTTCAGAAGCATCTCGATGCTAAAGAGAGTGCAGAATACTAGATTGGTCCAGTAAAGAATCTTCTTTAGAAAGGGATTATCGTCGAGGTAAATATCCTCGAAGCAGAGGGTTATGGAAGATGCAAATATGAGGACGAGTATCATCCACTCGAAGGCTGGAGTGTCCACGACCGAAAGCACCGCCGTCCTAACGGCGATCCACTTTCTCCCAAGGTCCGTTGCGATGCAACGATTTATGCAGCTGCATCTGAAGAAGAATAACAATTTTTGTAACAAGCAATTTTTATATATATACTTTTTATTCCGAAATTGCAGCGGAAAAGGAAGATTTGAAAATATTTGACAAATTACTGTATCTTCAAGACGTGATAATTTTTAAAATAATTTATATATTAACATAATTCTAGCGCCATTCTCTTCATTTTGCAAAAATCTTTTTAAATCAACATTACTAAAGTTAATTTCGTCAAGAGAATCGTTAAGCGAATCCACGAATTCATATCGAACAAGCCAAAAAACTGATTATTGGATCAGTTTTTTCAATTTTTCAATATAAATTCTTGAATATCGCTCCAAATAAGTAGCATTTTCGTTATCTACGGGAAATTTCCGATCGAATAAGGTCTTAAAATCGATAAAAAAAAATTCGAAAAATTTTGCCAATTT